>JAKSZT010054489.1:251988-314145 GCA_026826555.1 Tolypeutes matacus
AACTTTTTTTTTTTTTTTTTTTGTGGATGGTAGCATTGTTAGAACTGTTATACAGATAGTGAAACATAGCAACTAAACATTGTCAATGGTTTACAGTATAGTTTACAATTTAGATGGTTCAGTTTAATAATTTTTGATGATATTTACCATGTCCTGCGTCCATTATTGTAAGGTAATGAAAAACATTTCCCAACCACTAAATACCACTTTTGATCTTTTCTGTTCCTTCCTCCCCATCCCCCTGTCTTGACTGCTGGGATGACAAGATTCATGGTTACATGTCCTGGGTATTCTAACCTGCCCTTCCTAATCTACCCACCTGTCAACCCTGAACCTCCAAACCCAGTAATATCACAACCCACCTGTCCTATCCTTCAATATGCAACTATACTCTATCACTTTACCATAGATTATGTCCATATGCATTATGACTCACAACCTACTCTTCTCTTTCTCTCCCTTGTTAACCTGTCTTTCAGACAATGGTTCTCAGAGACTGCTCACTTTCCTCAATTCAAATCAGTGAGGTCATATACTGTTCATCCTTCAAAGCCTGGCTTGCTTCACTCAACATAAGGTCTTCAAGATTCACCCATGTTATTCTGTGTGTTAGCACTTTATTCCTTCTTACAGCTGAGTAATATTCCATTGTATGTATGTACCACATTTTGCTTATCCATTCATTTGTTGATGGGCACAGGGCTGACTCCAACTTTTGGCAATGGTGAACAATGCTGCTATGAAAATTGGTGTGCATATATCTGTTTGTGTCTTTGCTTTCAGTTCTTCTGGGTATATACCCAGCAGTGGAATCACTGGGTCATATGGAAGATCTATTATAAGTTTTCTGAGGAACCGCCAAACTGTCCTCCACAGTGGCTGGACCATTCCACAATCCCACCAGCAGTGGATGAGGGGTCCTATTCCTCCACATCCTCTCCAATACTTATATTCTGCTTTTTTTTGAATAGCTGCCATTCTGATGGGTGTAAGATGGTATCTCATTGTAGTTTTGATTTGTATTTCCCTAATAGCTAGTGATGTTGAGCATTTTTTCATGTGCTTTTTAGCCATTTGTATTTCTTCCTTGGAGAAGTGTCTTTTCAGGTCACTTGCCCATTTTTTTAAATGGGTTGTTTGTCTTTATTTTCGAGGTGTAGGATTTCTTTACATATGGAGGATATTAGGTTCCTATCAGATATATGGTTGCCAAATATTTTCTCCATTGGGTAGGCTGACTTTTTATTTTCTTAATAACGTCCTTTGAGGTGCAGAAGTTTTTAATTTTGATGAGATCACATTTATCTATTTTTTCTCTTGCTGCTCGTGCTTTGGCTGTGAAGTTCATGAAACCATTTCCTATTACAAGGTCCTGTAGATGCTTCCCTACATTATCTTCCAAGGTCTTTATGGTTTTGGCTCTTATATTTAGATCTTTGATCCATCTTGAGTTGATTTTTGCATAAGGTGTGAGATAGTATTCTTCTCTCATTCTTTTGGATATGGATATCCAGTTCTCCAAGCACCACTTGTTAAAGAGGTCATTCTCTCCCAACTGAGTGGGCTTGGTGGCCTTGTGGAATATCAGATGATTGTATTTGCGAGGATCTATATCAGAACTCTCAATTCGGTTCCACTGGTCAGTAGGTCTATCCTTGTGCCAATACCACGCAGTTTTGATCACTGTACCTTTGCAGTATGTTTTAAAGTCACGTAATGTGATACCTCCAACTTCATTTTTCTTTTTTAATATGTCTTTGGCAATTCAGGGCCTCTTACCTTTCCAAATATATTTTGTGGTTAGTTTTTCCAGTTCCGTAAAAAATACAGTGTTGACTTTTATTGGAATTGCATTAAATCTGTAGTTAGTTTGAGTAGGATAGACATCTTGATGATGTTTAGTTTTCCTATCCATGAACAGGGAATATTTTTCCATTTATTTAAGTCTTCTTTGATTTCCTTTAACAGTGTGGTGTAGTTTTCTGCATATAAGTCCTTTACATGTTCAGTTAAATTTATTCCTAGGTATTTGATTCTTTTTGTTACTGTTGGAAATGGTATTTGTTTTTTTATTTCCTCCTCAGTTTGCTCATTACTGGTGTACAGAAATGCTACTGATTTTTGAGCACTGATCTTATAGCCTGCAACATTACTGAACTCCTTTATAAGTTCTAGAAGCTTTGTTGTAGATTTCTCAGGGCTTTCTATGTGTAGGATCATGTTGTCTGCAAATAATGAAATTTTTACTTCTTCTTTTCCAATCTGGATGCCTTTTATATCCTTTTCTTGCCTCAGTGCTCGAGCAAGTACTTCTAAGACAATGTTAGATAGGAGTGGTGATAGTGGGCATCCTTGTCTTGTTCCTGATCTCAGAGGGAAGGCTTTTAGGATTTCACCATTGAAGATGATGTTAGTTTTGGGTTTTTCATATATACCCTTTATCATATTCAGAAAGTTTCCTTCTATTCCTATCTTTTGCAGTGTTTTTATCAGAAAAGAGTGCTATATTTTGTCAAATACTTTTTCTGCATCTATAGAGATGATCATGTGATCTTTTTCCTTTCAATTTGTTTATGTGGTTTATTACATTGATTGATTTTCTTATATTGAACCACCGTTGCATACCTGGGATGAAACCCACTTGGTCATGGTGTATAATCCTTTTGATATGTTGTTGAATGTGATTAGCAAGTATTTTGTTGAGGATTTTAGCATCTAGGTTCATTAGAGAAATTGGTCTGTAATTTTCCTTTCTTGTGGTATCTTTATTTGTTTTTTGGTATTAGGGTAATGTTGGCATCGTAGAATGAGTTAGGCAATATTGCTTCTACTTCTATTTTTTGTAAGAGCTTAAGCAGAATTGGTGTTAGCTCTTTCTGGGATGTTTGGTAGAATTTAGCTGTGAAGCCATCTATTCCTGGGCTCTTCTTAGTTGGGAGGTTTTTGATGAATGAGTCTATCTCTTTACTTGTAATTGGACTGTTGAGTTCATCAATTTCTTCTTTCATCAATGTAGGCTGTTTGTGAGTTTCTAGAAACTAGTCCATTTCCTCTAAATTATCATTCTTGTTGGCATATAATTTTTCAAAGTATCCTCTTATGATACTCTTTATTTCTGTGGGGTCAGTAGTGATATCACCTTGCTCATTCCTTATTTTGTATATTTGCATCTGTTCTCTCTTTTTCTTTGTTAGTCTGGCTAAGGGTTTGTCAATTTTATTGATATTCTCAAAGAACCAGCTTTTGGTTTTGTTTATTTTCTCTAGTGCTTTCTTATTCTCTATTTCATTTAGTTCTGCTCTAATCTTTGTTATTTCCTTCTTTGTACTTCATTTAGGTTTAGTTTGTTGTTGTTTTTCCAATTGCTCCAAGTGTGCAGTTAGGTCTTCAATTTTAGCTCTTTCTTCTTTTTTAATATATGTATTTATGGCTTTGAACTTCCCTCTCAGGACTGCTTTCGCTGCATCCCATAGGTTTTGATATGTTGTGTTGTCGTTTTCATTAGTTTCAAGGTAGTTACTGATTTCTTTTGAGATTTCCTCTTTGACCCACCGTTTGTCTAAGAGTGTGTTGTTTAACTTCCATATCCTTGTGCCTAACCTGTTTCTCTGGCCCTTAGTGATTTCCAATTTCATTCCATTGTGGTCAGAGAAATTACTTTGTATAATCTCAATCTTTCTGAATTCATTGAGTGTTGTTCTGTGGCCTAGCATGTGGTCTATCTAGGAGTATGTTCCATGTGCACTCAAGAAGATTGTAAATCCTGCTGTATTTGGGTGTAGTGTTCTGTATATGACTATTAAATCCAGGTCCTCTAATGCATTGTTGAGAGCCTTTGGTTCTTTATTGATTCTGTCTAGATGTTCTGTCTAATGATGATAATGGTATATTAAAGTCCCCCACTATAATTGTAGAGGCATTTATTTCTCCACTTAGTTTTTCCAGAGTTTGTCTCACGTATTTTGAGGCACCCCGATTAGGTGCGTAAATGTTTATGATTGTTCTCTCTTTTTGAGAGATTGCCCCTTTTACTAATATATAGTGTCCATCTTTGTCTCTTAAAATAGTTTTGCATTTAAAGTCTATTTTGTCTGATATTAGAATAGCTACTCTTGCCCTTTTTTGGCTATTGTTAGCTTGTAAAATGGTTTTCCAGCCATTCACTTTCAGCCTCCTTGAATCCCTGGGTCGAAGGTGGGTTTCTTGTAGACAGCATATAGATGGATCATATTTTCTTATCCATTCTGCCAATCTGTGTCTCTAGAGTGGTGAATGTAATCCATTAATATTCAGTGTTATTACTTACAACAAATTTCTTACTTTGGCCATATTTTCTTTGGGTTAATGATGTCATATGTTGTTTTGTTTCTCTTTTTGTCTTTTCAGTTGTTTTTAAACTCTCCTCCAACTCTCTCTCCCTTGTTTTTTCCTTTCAACTTGTAGAACTTCCTTTAGTTTTTCTTGAAGTGCCAATTTCTTCTTGACATACTCTCTTAATTTCTGTTTATCTGTGAATATTTTGAACTCTCCATCTTTTTTGAATGCCAGTTTTGCTGGATAGAGAATTCGTGGCTGGAAGTTTTTTTCTTTCAGTACTTTGACTATGTCATACCACTGTCTTCTTGCCTCCATTGTTTCAGATGAGAAATCAGCACTTAATCTTATTGTGCTTCCCTTGCATGTGATGGTTCTCTTTTCTCTTGCTGCCTTGAGTATTTTCTCTTTGTCTTGAGCATTGGACATTTTGACAAGTATATGTCTTGGAGTTGGCCTGTTGGGATTTATACTGTTTGGGGTGTGCTGTGCTTCCTGGATCTGCACATCCATCTCTCTCAATAGGGTTGGGAAGTTTTCAGCCATTATTTCCTTCAACACTCCTTCTGTTCTTTTCCCCTTCTCTTCTCCTTCTAGGATGCCCATAATGCTTATGTTTGTGCATTTTGTGTTGTCAGTTAAATCCCTGAGTCCCTGCTGGATTTTTTCTATCTTTTTGTCTATCTGTTTGATTTCAGATGTATTGTCTTCCACATCACTAATTCTTTCTTCTGCCTGTTCAAATCTGCTGTTATGTGAATCCAGCATCTTTTTGATTTCTTTGATTGTACCATTCATCACCATCATATCCATTATCTTTTTGTGTATGTTTACAATTTCTTCAGTATGTTCTCCCAGTGTCTTCTTTGTATCCTTAATCTCTTCCTTCACTTTATTAAGTTGATTCATGATATTTGTTTGGAAAGCTTTGATTAGTTGTTCAATGTTCTGTATCTTTTTCTGGTTTTTAGTTTGTTCATTGAACTGGTCCATGTCTTCCTGTTTCTCAGTGTGGTTTGTAATTTTTTTGTTGCCCTCTAGTCATCATTTTATCTTGATGGGTTTATTCAGTTGATTAGCTTCTCTCTCTCCTCTAGAGTTTTATTTAGCTGGTGGTTCTGTGTGTGTGTTGTTTTCTCTTTGACACTTTTTCTTCTTATTTTATTTCCTTGCTTCTTTCTATGTTCCCTTGAAGGCAAAAGATTAGGGCCAGAGGAATCGAAAGATGTGAAAAAGGAAGAAGGATAACAGTAATATTGATAAAAGTTAGAAGAGGGGCCGTTTAAGACTTAGTGAAATGAATATTTAACTCATGTAGGCAGTGTAGAGTAATAGGGAAAAAAGTGGAGTACCTACAATGGACTGGGAAACCAAATAGAGGAATATATATATAATGATTTAGAAGGCTAGAATGATGAGGAGGGAGAGAAAGAGTAAAGAAAGGGCTGAAAGGAAAAACTTAATATTAATTTAAAAAAAAAAAGAAGAAGAAGAAAGCAAAATAGATAGAATAGAAACTGACACCTTTAAGTTGTGGGCTAATGAAAAAACGTGGTATATAAGAACCACAACAGAAAGCACACGGCAGAAAGATGAAAGAAGGATAAGAGATAGCTTGGGATACAAAATCAATATAGACAGAGGATAGGAAATCACTGAAGAAGCAGCACAGCAAAGAAGAGACAAGCTAGCAGCACATAATTAAAAAAAAAAAAGAAAGAAAGACAAAATAATGGGTGGAGGAAAGAAGAAAGAAAAGCAAGAGACAGCAAAGAAACAGAGAAAAACCAAACAATCACACAGGCAAGCAGTCAAACAAAGCTAAGGAGGAACAGTGTTCTAGGGTCCTTGTGGAACCTTTCAGCCTGCTTGTGTTTATCAATCAATTTCCCTGCAGGGTTCTATCTGCAGGTTTTGAAGCAGATTTTAGCTATTAAACTAAATTAAAAAGAAGAATTCATTTTTCATTTTTTAAAGTGACTGTCTTCTTTTTTTTTTTTTTTTGGTGAACCAGAGGACCCAAAATAAGTCCTAGACCACCCACTTCACTGAGGAGACCTTAACTAGGCTTGTGGAAACTAATCAAGCACTTCCTACTTCCTGGCCTCCCCAGGGGAGCTGAAGCTCTGATGCTTGTCAGTGCAGAGCGATACAATTGGCTGACTCCGTCCCCTCTGGAGCCCATCCTCAGTGTCACTGGGCTGCTGCGTAAATCAGGCTTCCTCAGTAAATTTGCCTTTCCCCTCAGCCTGGCACTGCTTCAAGCCGGCTTATCTGCTCCCCAAAGCTATGACGGGGTCCAGGCAGCCAAATCGACAGTAAAGAAACCCCTCTCTGCCTTCTGTCAGAACCCTTCCTCTCTCAGAGAATGCTCTCTCTCCCTGGCTTGGTGGGGTTTGGGGCTTATCCCTGGGCAGCTAGGTAAATCAACTTCCTCAGCAGATTTACCCCTCCCCTCTGCCTGGTGTTGATTCAATCCAGCTATTTTGTTTGCCCAAGCTGCAAGGGGTTCTAGGCAGCCAAATCCACAGAAAGGAAAGCCCTCTCACCCCTTCGCCAGAGCCCTCTCACTCTCGGAGAACGCTCCCTCTCACTGGGCCCTGTCCCTGGTTTGCTGGGCGGTAGTCGCGGTTCAAACCGGCCTTTTCCCCTGAGGGTGGGGCTCAGCCATCTGTGTTAACCACCAGAGGCAGGCTTAAAAGTCACGAATCTCTACCGATTAGTCCATGCTGTCTATCTGCCTGCAGATAGATGTCCCAAGCTTCTTGCTACATGCGCTCACAGCACAGACCCCCGGGCAGGACCCTGTCCACAATCTGCCGTCCTCAGGGAGCTAGTCAGCGAGTGCCCTCCTAAATGGACGCCATCTTTTCTCTCCATTCCAGCAAGGCAATTTTGTAGGGGTAGTTTGCAGAATCCTGGCTCTAGATAGCATCACAGAGTAGAGCATAAGAGGGTAAATTTGGAGCTCACAAACAGTAGATAAATACACAAGTATCACCTGGGAATAGCTCATTCCTGAATACAGAGAGGGTGAGAATATCCATAGACAAAATCAAATATGAGGGGAAAGAAAAAAAATATGACTAACTTTCAAATGCAAATATAAATGGTTTGAGATTTTTCCAGTATTAGGTTTTATGGCATAGTAGTTTAAATGTGAAGGGTATATTTGGCATGATCTGGCTTGAAATATAGGTGTAAGGCACGTTAGCCAGGGAACCAGGAAGAAGATGAGCCAATACATGGCTGACAGCCAACATGGCTGCAAGACCTCACCGAGACCTTGAGTTTAAACTTGAAGTCCCAGTTTCTCTTTCTGGGACCTCTCCTTGGCCCTGGATATTCCAAACAAGCCTCACCAGTGACCCCCACCATTGGTGGGGTAACCAATAACAGTTGTGGCCCCTCCCCTTAGCATTAGCAAGGGGGAGGAATAATTAACAGTTTAAAAGGTAACCACACAAGGCAGGGCTCACTCTCCCTGTCTAGAGGAGCCTGGCCAAATCTTGGTGTGTATTTCCATCTTTCTCTCCCATTTCTCAGCAAGCTCTGTTCTTTCCCCCATTTCCCAATAAATTCTTTTCACTAGCCTAACTAAACTGGCGTGTTCTTAAATTCATTTATGCAACATAGCCAAGAACCTAGAGGAATCCAGCACTTCCCCATCTTCAGGTGAAGTGGCATACATGGAATTCACTTTGAATCTTTGTGGGGCACCTCAAAGTGGAAAGCAGTCATGATCTGTCAGGCCACATCTGAGGTAAAAGGAGGGGCCATTGTCACTGCTGATCAGGAGATAATCAGATAAATGAACTAAGACAAGGACCTAATACCTTGGTTAGCACTATCTAAACATATTACATTACACAGCTAAAAATTTCTATGAGTCTGTTATCCTTGATATTTCTGGTTACTATTGCTGCATTACAGACTTTCCCCAACCATAGTTCCTTAAAAGAATGACAATTTTTTTATGCTTATGGATTCTGACAGCACACTGAGGGGATGGTTTTTTCTCCCTTCCACAATGTCTGAGATCTCAGCTGGGAAGACTAGAAGTCTGGGGATAGCTCAAAGGCTGGAGGCTGACATCATCCAGAGGCTCCTTCACTCACATATCTGGCTCCTAGCCTGGTTGATTGGAAGACTAGGACTGCTGACCAGAGCATTTAGATATGACCACTCCTGGTGGCCAGCCTTCCTCACAGAATGGGGGTCTCAGAGAGGCCAAACTTCTTAAATGGTGGTGCAGGGCTCTGAGCTCAAGTGTTCCTGTGAACCCAGCAGAAGCTGTATTACTTAAAAAAAAAAAATTATTGAAGTATATCACTCATACATGAACATACATAAACAATAAGAGTATAGTAATAGTTGTGAACTTACAAAACAAACATACATAACATCATATAGGGCTCTCATATCTCACCATACCACCCTACCACAACTTTGCATGGTTGTGAAACATTTTAAACTATGATTAAAAAGCATCCTCAAAATATTACTACTACCCAAAGTATTTTGCCCAACCCATCATATTATTTTTATATTATTTATAAATGAACATACATAAACAATACGTGTATAGTAAAAGTTGTGAACTTACAAAGCAAACATTCATAACATCATACAGGGGTCCCATACATCAACTTTTCACCAACAACTTGCATTGTCGTGAGACATTTGTTACAAATTATGAAAGAATATTGTCAAAATCTTACTACTAATTATAGTCCTTATCTTGCATTTGGAGTATTTTCCCCCCAACCCACCTTAATATTATTTTTTAAATATATTTTTATGACAGAAATTGTAAACTTACAAAACAATCATGCACATGTGCAGAATTCCCAAACAACACCCCTCTATCAACACACCACACTGTGGTGGAATATTTGTTACAGATTATGAGATAATATCATCTGATTATTACCAGGTCCACAGCATATATTTGGCACACTTTTCCATACTCCCCCATTATCAACACAGTATATCTTTGGCATAGATGCAAGAATATTACATTATTACTGTTAACCACACTCCATAGGTCACTCCAGTTGTATTTTTCTCATGCTTCTCCACATTCCCACCACCCTGCAATACTGATGTACATCTGCTCTAGCTCACAAAGGACACTCTTGCATCTGTACCATCAACCACTATTCTCATCCACCTCTGGATTTACTGTGCTATTCAGTCCCTAGATTATTCTCTAGCTTTCTGTCAATTGTCATTTACATCCCTAGACTACCATTTTCAGCCACATCCCCATTTATAAACCAGCTGTTACTCGATATAATGTGTTACCATCAACTCTGTACATTTCTACACTTTTACAGTAAAGCTAATTAAAACTTCTACATAAATTAAATATCAGTAGTCCATCTCAGTCCTCCTCTTACCTCCTTTAAGAATTCACCACCTACCACCAATTCTTGAAGATAGTTTCCTACAGTTTCTTCTAGAAACTTTATGGTTCTTGCTTTTATATTTGGGTTTTTTATTCATTTTGCATTAATTTTTGTATAGGGTGTGAGACAGGGGTCCTCTTTCCTTCTTTTGCTGTAGATATCCAATTTTCTCAGCACCTTTTGTTGAATGGACTGTTCTGCCTGAGCCGGGTGGGTTTGACAAACTAGTCAAAAATCACTTGACCATAGACATGAGGATGTGTTTCTGAACCATCAATTCAGTTCCATTGGTCTATGTGTCTGTCTTTATGCCAGTACCATACTGTTTTAACCACTGTAGCTAGGTAATACGACTTAAAGTCTGGAACTGAGAGTCTTCCAACTTTGCTTTTCCTTTTTAAGATGTTTCTGGCTATTCAGGACCCCTTACCCTTCCAAATAAATTTGATAATCATGTTTTCCATTTATTTAAAAAGTGCTGTTGGAATTTTTATCAGGATTGCATTGAATCTGTATATCAATTCGAGTAGAATTGACATCTGAATGATATTTAGTCTTCCAATCCATGAGCATACAATGTTTTTCCAATTATTTAGGTCTTTTTAAAAATTTCTTTTAACAATGAGTTGTAGTTTTCTGAATAACAGTGCTTTACACCATTGATTAACTTTATTCCTGAATATTTGCATTTTATCTGTCATATTTTATTTTCACCACTCTTTTGACACTTTTAGTTACTTTTATTGATATAATCTTTATTTCTGGACTCTCTTCCAGGCCTCTCTCTCCTGTCTTTTCTCTTCAGGCTGTAGCACACCCTTTAGTATGCCCTGCAAAGTAGTTCTCTTGGTTATAAACTCTCTCAATTTCTGTTTATCTGTGAATATTCTAAATTCACCCTCATTTTTGAAAGACAATCTTGCCGGATATAAGATTATTGGCTGGAATTTTTTCTCTTGAAGTATCTTAAATATATCATACCACTGTCTTCTTGCCTCCATGGTTTCCTGTGTGAAATCAGCACTTAATCTTATTGGGTATCTCTTATACATTATGCATTGCTTTTCTCTTGCTGCTCTCAAAATTCTCTCTTTGTCTTTGGCATTTGACATTCTGATTAGTATGTGTCTCAGAGTTGGTGTATTAGGATTTTTTTTCAGATGGGAGTCCATCGTGCTTCTTGGACATGGATATCTATGTCCTTCAATAGGGTTGGGAAATTTTCTACCATTATTTCTTCAAATATTCCTTCTGCACCTTTCCCTTCTCTTCTCTTTCCGGGACACCCATGACACGTATGTTTGTATGTCTCTTGCTGTGCTTTAGTTCCCTGAGACCTTGTTCAAGTATTCCCAATCTTTTCTTCATCTGTTCTTTTGCATGTTCGCTTTCAGAGGCCATTTCTTCAAGCTCACCAATCCTTTCTTCTGCCTCCTCAAATCTGCTATTATATGATTCCAGTGTATTTTTAATTTCATTTATTGCACCTTTCATTCCCATAAGATCTGCTATTTTTCTATGTATGCTTTCAAATTCTTCTTTGTGTTCATCTAATGTCTGCTTAATATCCTTAATTCCTTTAGCCATCTCATTGAATTTATTAAGGAGATTTGTTTGAACATCTATGATTAGTTGTCTAAGCTCCTTTATGTCATCTGGAGGCTTATCTTGTTCCTTTACCTGGGTCATGTTTTCTTGTTTCTTGGAGTGGATTGTAATTTTTTGTTGGTGTCTTGGCATCTGGCTTACTAGAGTATTTATTCTGGGTGCAGTTTTTCTCTTTAGTTTAGGGCTTCCTGCCCTTTCTCCCTTGTTGGTTGTGTAGTAGGAGCCAAGGAAGTAGTTTGTGCTATAAGCTGTGGAGGCTCAAGCTACCTTCATTGCCCCAAGGACCAATGAAGCTTCTCCCAACTTTCTCTTTTGTCAGGAATAGGGACAAAGTCACAGCTGTGTGTAATAATCCAAGTCATGCAGGCCTAGACTGTAGTTGCCCAGAGAGACTGATGAAGATTCACCCCCCTTTCTTCCCTGCCTGGGGCAGGGATGGAGCTGCAGGAGTGGGCAGCAATCTATGCAGTGCAATCCAAGATGACCACAGTTGCCAAGGTAGACTTCCAATTATTCAGTCTGTGCCAGCTAAATGTACCTGCAGTTACCTGTTTAGGCTGGTGCAGGGTCCGTCAGCTTCCTACCTGCTAGAGGTGGCTGAAGCCTAGACTAGGGTTACAGGCCAATCTGGGTGAAAGAAACTGGATGGTCTCTACCATCACTGTGATTTTCAGTCAGCCCGACTTCCCCTCATGCTGGGGGCAGAGTCAAAATAGCAGCTACCAGCCTCCTTCTGAGTTGGACAGGCTCAAACTGTAGCTGTTCTTAGGGTTATACTTTGGCCAGCTGAATTTACTAATCAGTAGTTGACATTGGTGGCCAACCGTCTCTTCCTCCCCTGTTCTTGGGAAATGGAGCTTCCAATTCCTGCCACAGAATAGCTCCTGAGGGAAGCGGCTGTGGCTCAATCAGTAGGGCTCCCGTTTACCATATGGGAGGCCCCGGGTTCGGTTCCTGGGGCCTCCTGGTGAAGGCAAGCCCGCCCACACGGCGTGGTTAGCTGACCCAGCGAGCACAAGCAGCAAGAGGGGGGGGAATAAATGAATAAATAAATAAAATCTTAAAAAAAAAAAAAAAAAAGAATAGCTCCTAAGGTGGCTTGCACCACCAAAGTAGGATGATCACTGGCCTCCTGAGGCATGGCCTGTAATTTCCCGGAGAGGCTGGCATAGCTCCCCCCAGCTTCCTCCCTGCCCGAGGAGGGTCTGGGGCTTACGCTAGAGCGGCAATCTGATCTAGATAGAAAAAAGCCCATCCCTACCAGCACTGTGATTTTCAGTCAGTCCCACTTTCTTGTGTCAGGCGCAGAGTTAAGATGGCGACCAGCAGCCTCTTTCTGACTTGGACAGGTTCAAACTTTAGCTGTTTTTAGGATTATACTTTATGCCGCTGAATTCACTAATCAGTAGCTGAGTTGGTGCCCAACCTTCTCTTCCTCCTCCGTTTTGGGAAGTGGAGCTTCAATTCCAGCTAAGGAACAGCTCTGGGGAGGCTTGTGCCTCTAGTGGAGGATGGGCACCGGCCTCCGGGGCCGGGAGTGCTCTGTTTACGAATCTTCTCTGCAGATGAGCAGTCTCCTCCTTCCATTCTTTCAAGGATGTTGCAGGATGTACTTCTGGTCTCCTGGAGCCCCCGAACAAGTGCTCTAGATAGCTCTGGGTGGTTACTAACTGCCCTGTAGCTCTGATTCTAGGAGCGCTTTACTCTGCGCTGCTGGTTGTCAGCTGTATTACTTTTTGTACCCCAACTGCAGAAAACACACAGGGCCACTTCCACTGTATTCTACTAGTTGAAGAAACCACAAGTCTGCACAGATTCAAGAGGAGGAAAACTCCACCTCTTCATAGAGGAGTGTCAAGGTCATATTAGCAAAGAGCGTATGGGATGGTGGATATTGTTGTGGTCATCTTGGGGAAAAGGATATTCAAAATAAACATTTTGAGGGAGTAGGTGTGGCAAATTGTACTCCAGAAAAAAACATGTTCTTAATCTTAACTCTCATTCCCGTAGGTGTGAACCCATTGCAAATAGGATCTCCTTAATCTTGGAGGCTTTATAAGGAAAAAAGCTCCAGAGAACAACCAGAAGCCTGAAATTAACAGAACCTGGAACAGAAAGGAGAGGACATCTCCACGTAATGGGAAAGCCAAAGAATTTAAGGATTGTGGTGCAGCTAGATGCCTCTGAAACAACTTTGAATAAATTTCCCGTTAACCCAACCCATTGTGTGGTATTTGTCATAGCAGCTGGGAAACTAAAACAGTAGGATGGGGTTCTCCTTACAGGAAGAGGGGAAAGCTGCAGGAGTGGAATGTGTCCTGGATCCAGAGTACTGTATTCTTTGATTCTAGTTGTATGACGTTGGACAAATTACTTCACCTCTTGGCTTTGTTTTATTTTTATCTGGCAAGTGGATGAAACTTAAAACTCTATATCTTAAGAAATAATTTAAGATTCTTTGATCTTAATTAATTCAAATGAGAAAAAAATTAGATGATAAATGAGTATCCACTGTGCATGTGACCTAAATAAGAAAGAACAGAGGTTTGTAAGGAAGGCAAAAAAGAAAAAGTAGGAAACAAAAACAGAAACAATAGGGATCAAGTGGGATAAAGAAATGTTTCAGATCTTTGTCATTACATTTTTATTGCTAAAAAGAACCTTGGGGACTAATCCAATCTCTATCATATTATAGATAAGAAAACTGAAACCCAGAGAAGTAAAGTATCTGAGGGATGAAAATTTTGTTCTCAGAGAATCTTTTGTATTTCCTTCAGATATGAATTTTTAAATTTACTGTTAGGAAGACAAATGAATACCTGAACAGACATAGCATAGTTCATCATTTGGATGAGTTAAATACATTGAAATATATATTACATTTATTTTGGTATTGGTGTTTTTGGGACTATTTGAGATATATGAAAAGAATCTCTTATAAATATAGAGTTAAATTATTTGGCTAGAGTTGTTATTCCTAAATGTCATCATAAGAAATGTCATCATAAGAAAATGTAAAAATATATAAACAATCACAAAATCAAACTTTATTAAATACTCTTGCTGAAAAATTTAAAAAGCCAAACTTAAAGCATTTAAGTAAGCAGTGACTTAGTCACATTCAATATTTCTGTTGGAATTACTTGTTTACTTTAATTAGCAATATATAGGCATTTAAAAAGCACAGATAGGGGAGCAAATGTAGCTTAAGTGATTGAGTGCCTGCTTTCCATGTTTAAGGTCCCAGGTTCAATCCCTGGTACCTCCTAAAAAAAAAAAAAAAAAAAAGACCAGATAATAAGAAAGAAATGTATATGATACATTAATTAATTCTTTATATTTGAGAGATTTCCAAAGCTGTGGCAGTTTGCAATTATTTTATAAATCCCAAAAAGAGAAAGATTATGTTTGTAAGCTAATCTATTCCTCTGGGTGTGATACCCTTTGATTGCATTAAATTTAGCTGAGGGGACTTTGATTAGATTATTTGATAAGATTGCTTTGGGCTTTTGATTCTACTGTGTCAGTGAATGTGATTCAGGTTGAGTCCCCACCCTCTTGCTCTGTCTGATATAAACGGACACTCACTCAGACAGACACAGGAAGAGAGAGCTCTGCCATTTTTGATCCTGCCATGTGATGAGGCTCAAACAGCTGACTGCCCCAGGGAGAGATAAGCCATTTGCCTGATAGCTTACAGCTGAAATTGGGAAGACAGTGGAACAGCCAAGACTGATATAGGAGGCCCAGAAACAAAGAAGCCCTATGCCAGAA
Source organism: Tolypeutes matacus (assembly GCA_026826555.1). Classification (NCBI taxonomy): domain Eukaryota; kingdom Metazoa; phylum Chordata; class Mammalia; order Cingulata; family Chlamyphoridae; genus Tolypeutes; species Tolypeutes matacus. The sequence continues at coordinate 267,096 of JAKSZT010054489.1, forward strand.
GAGTGAGGACTACAGGGTCACCTAAGCATGAAGCCTCAAGAGGCTGGCCCCATGGAGCTCAAGAGGAAGGGGTGAGCCTGGAGGGGAAGGCAGAAACCAGCCTTCAATACATAGCAATTGACTTCGGTGAGAAAGCACCTCTTATTTTGCCTTCAGTTGGAACTTTTTATGGTCTTGGAACTGTAAGCTTTTACCCCAAATAAACCACCTTTATAAAAGCCAACAGATTTCTGGCACTTTGCATCAGTACTTCTTTGGCACACTAATACAATAGTCTTGGCATATTTTCAAAATACTAGGACAGTATGAAGCTATAGAATTATGTCAGTAGAAAATCAAGTATAAAATAGGAACTATTCCTAAAGCCTATTAATTATAAGGAAACTACTATGCATGTTGAGTTGAAATTAAGTAATAACAGGTAAGGGGTTATATGATGTTAGAAAAATTACGTATTCTTTTTTAAAGATCTAAATTATTTCAATTATGTAGTATTTGTCCTTTTCATAGCTTTACTGGTTGGAGAATCATATGTAACACAACTTAAGAAAAATCAACTAGTTTTTCAATGAAATCTTTTATACTTTTTATCTATCTCCCTCTGTCTTTCTTTTTTTATTAAGTAAAACTTCCAGAAGAAATATGAATACTTGTTATTTCTACTTTTTTGTTTTCTATTTCCTTCCTAAGACAGTGTTCCCTTGGCTTCTTTCTCCAATCCACTAAAATACTCTTAAGATGACAAATTACATCACAGTTACCAATCTTATAGTTATTTTTCTGTGACACCATTATCTCCATACTTCTCTGGCTATTTCTTTTTGGTCTCCTTTGTTGGAATCTTTTCCTCTTCCCACCTTTTAAAAAATTGAGATGTAATTCACATACCATAAAATTCATCATTTAAAAATGTATGGTACAATGACTTTTAGTCTATTCACAGAGCTGCGCAACCATCATTACTATGTAATTTCAGAACATTTTCATCACTCCAAAAATAAACTCTCTCTACCCTTTAACAGACTCTCCCCATCTTCTCCTCCCCCCATTTCCTGGTAACTCCTAAGCTGATTTCTGTCTCTATAGATTTGCCCATTTGGAACATTTCATATAAATGAAATCATATGACATGTGACCTTTGGTATCTTGCTTCTTTGTTTTTAAGGTTCATCAAAGTTGTGCCATGTATCAGTACTTCATTCCTTTTCATGGATGAATAATATTCCATTGTATGACACATTACACTTTGTTCACCCATTTATCAGTTGGACATTTCAGTTGATTTTGCTATTTGACAATTAGAATAATGCTGCTATGAACATTCATACACAAGTTTTTGCATGAACATATGTTTTCAATTTCCATAGGTACATACCTAGGAGGGAATTGCTGGGTCACTTGGTAACTCCATATTTAATGTTTTGAGGAACTGTTAAAAATGTAGGAGTTGGAAGTAGTAAGAAGAAAGCAGATATCTTCTGCTGCATACCACGAGGGAGACAATCCCCCCAAAAAAGCCAGAAGAATCAAGAATTATTACAAGTCCAATTATCAAGGAAAAATTACCAGTCATGCAAAGAAATAGGAAAGTTTGACCCAAATTAGGAAAAAAGGCAGTCAACTGATACTGATTCTGAGTGGGCTCAGTAGTATTTAGCAGACAAAAATTTCAAAGCAGCTAATACCAGCATAGCTCCTTTTATTTCACTTGTGCCTGGCAGATTTTGCATATTTTACAAATTGAAGGTTTGTGGCAACCTTGCCTCGAACAAGTCTATCGGCACAATTTTTCCAACCTCATTGCTTAGTGTCTCTGTGTTACATTTTAATTAAGCTACATACATTGTTTTTGTTTTTTGTTTTTAGACATAATGCACACTTAATAGAATACAGTATAGTATAAATATAACTTTTATATGTGCTGGGAAACCAAATAATTTGTATGAGTTGCTTTGCTGCGATATTCATTTTATTGTGGTGGTCTGGAACTGAACCTGCAATATCTCCAATGTGTGCCTGTATAAGTATGTGCAAAGAATTAAAAGGAAAATATGTTAAAATAATTAAAAGATATATGGTCAATGAATGAATAAACATGGAATTTCCAAAGAAAAACCAAAATAAAAAGCCATTTTCTCTCTAGCCAAAAAGAACAATATCTGTAAAGAAAATTTCACTAGATGGCCCAACAGCAGATTGGAGATGTCAGAAGAAAGAATCAATGAATGTGAAGACATATCAGTAGAAGTTACCCAGTCCAAAGAACAGAGGGGAAAATATTGATGAAAAATAAACAGAGCCTCAGAAACTTGTGGAAGAACATCAAACATTTTAATATATGTGTAATTGGAGTCCCAGAAGAAGAGGGCAGAAAGAAAGAAGCATAAAAATATTTGAGAAAATCATGGCAAAAAACTTTCCAAATTTGGTGGAAAACATTAACTTACAGATCCAAGAGCTTAGTGAACCCCAGGCAGAAAGAGAACCAATCTTTTGTACAGCAAAGTCAAAGTGATAAAAGCCAAAGATAAAAGGAAAATCTTGAAAGCAACCAGAGAAAAGTGACATGTTACAAAGAGGGGAACAATGATATGATTAATGCCTGGCTTTTCATCAGAAACACTAAAGGCCAGCAGGTATCAGAATGGCATAGGCAACATGCAGACAGAAAAGCACTGTCAACAAAGAATTTTATATCTTGTGAAACTATACTTCAATAATTAATGTGAAATACAGAAATTAAAAAAAAAAAAAAAAAAAAAAAAAACGAAAGAATTAATCACCAGCAGATCTGCACAAGAAATATAATGGAAATTCTGCAGGCAGAAGGAAAATGACTCCAGATGACAACTCAAATCTACAGGAAGCAATAAAATATATTGGAAATTATAAATATGTGGTTAAATGTAAATATAATTATAGAAAAGAGTGTTCCTTCCTCCTTCCTTCTATTCATTTTAAAATGACATATGGCTTTTCAAAACAAAAATTTTAACATTGTACTTGTATTTTTTTAAAAGAGAAATTGGATGTTTAAAGAAAAATCATGCAGATAATTCCGAGTTCCCATTTACTCCCCATCATATACATAGTTTTTCTTATCAGTAACACTTTGAATTAGTATGGTATCTTTGTTATTTTGATAAAATTATGTAATTATAATTTTAACTCTAGTCCATAGTTCACATTAGGGTTCACTGTCTGAGGTGTACAGTCTTATATGTTTTTTAAAACTTTTATTCTAGTAACATATATATAACCTAAAATTCTCCCCTTTTATCACATTCAAATATATAATTCACAATGTTGTGCTACCATCACCACCATCCATTACCAAACTTCCATCACCCTGAATAGAAATTGTACCAAGTAAGCATTAACTCCCATTCCCTACACTACCCTGGTCACTGCATTCTAGCTTCAGACTATGAATTTGCTTACCCTAATTATTTAATACCATTGAGATTATATAATATTTGTCCTTTTGTGTCTGACATTTCACTCAACACGATGTATTCAAGGTTCATCCATGTTGTCATACGTATCAGAACTTCATTCCTTTTTTATGGATAATTAATATTCCATTGTCTGTATATACCACATTTTGTTTATCCATTCATCTGTTGATGGACACTTGGTTTGTTTATATTCTTTTGACAATTGTATATAATGCCACTCTGAACATCGCTGTGAAAACATCTGTTCAATCCCTGCTTTCAATTCTTTGGGTTTGTATTAGTCAAGATTCCCTAGGGAAATAGAACTGACAGGAGATATATATATATATTATATATGTGTGTGTGTGTATGTGTGTGTGTGTGTGTGTGTATAATATTGGGATTTTTATAAGAATTGTCTCGTGCAACTGTGGGGATGGGCAAGTCCAAATTCTGTAGGGCAGGCCACAAGTGGGGAACTCCAATGAAAGTTTTTAATGAATTCCCCAGGAGAAGCTGGCTGGCTGAAGTAGAGAAGGAAATTCTATCTTCTGACTGCTGAGAGCATCACTTTTCCTTTTAAGGCCTTCTACTGATTGGATGAAATGTCTCTCATTGTTGAAGGCAATCTCCTCAGTTGGTTGTAGATGTCAGCCATAGATGCAACCGACTTACTGGTGATTTAAATCCATGAAATATCCTCACAGTAGTGATCAGGCTAGTGGTTGCTAGACCAGACAATTGCACACCATAACTTGGCCAAGTTAACACACGAACTTAACCATCAAAGGGATATATACCTAGAAGCGGGATTTCCAGTTCATGTGTCAATTCTATACTTAATTTTCTGAAGAATCACCAAACTGTTTTCCACAGCAGCTGCATTTTACATTCCAACCATAAGTGAATGAGTGTTCCTATTTCTACATATTCTCTCCAACACTTGTTATTTTCCTTTTAAAAAAAAACAAAACAATAGCCATTCTAGTGGATGTGAAATGGTTTCTTATTGTGGTTTTGACTTGCATTTCCCTAATGATTCATGATGTTGAGTATTTTTCATGTGCTTTTTGGTTTTTAGTATATCTTCTTTGGAGAAATATCTATTCAAGTCTTGTGCCCAGTTTTTAATTGGGTTGTTTATCTTTTTATTGTTGAGTTACAGGATTTCTTTTTGTATTCTGGATATATTAAACTCTTATCAGATATGTAGTTTTCAAATATTTTCTCCCATTCTATAGGTTGTCTTTTTACTTTCATAATGAAGTCAGTTGATGTACAGACATTTCAAATTTTGATGAGGTCTCATTTATCTCTTTTTCCTATTTTTGCTTTTGCTTTGGATGTAAAGTCTAAGAAACTATTACCTAACATAAGGTCCTGAAGATGCTTCCCTATATTTTCTTCTAGGTAGTTTATAGTTCTGGCTATATTTATGTTTTTGACCCATTTTGAATTGATCTTTGTATATGGTGTGAGATAGGTGCCCACCTTCATTCTTTTGCATGTATACAATCAGTCTTCCCAGCACCATTTATTGAAGTTAACCAAAGTTTCAGACCTCTGGGCAAGAAGCTCTTTCAGGTCCCAATCAGCATCCACTTAGATGTAAAGGGCTAGTGTTTTGTTTTGTTTTGTTTTTTCTCTTCTGTGTATGGGTACTTCCTGGACTAGAAGATCCCCAAGGGCACAGCATAGACTTTGGCCTTGGTTTCAACCCTTCTGGTCTCAGCAAATTCTGTACTTACACCATCATCTACCAGAATTTAAACACCCAGTGCACTTTTTCATTGGCTGGGTTTCTTCCTTCTTTTTCTTCTGTTGTTTAATCTGGCACATCCTTAAGGGCCCAATGTGGACACTAGCCCTTGTTTGTCTCAGAAGCAGTGTTTTCTGGCCTTAAACCAGTATCTGTGGGGTAATAAGGAGCCAATGCACCTTTTCTTTTTGGTTGGTTGGTTTTTTTCTTTCTATGTTTTATATTTTTGGATCTGGTGGATCCCTGAGGGATGAGTAGGGATTCTGGTCCAGGTTTCATCCTCAAAAGCAACAGCATCTGGCTTCTCACCAGCATATAAAAAGATATGGGAAAGGCAGTGCATTTCATTCTCCCCTTGTTTTTTTGTTTCTCCTTCCTTCCTCTCTCCCTCCCTTCCTTCCTTCCTTCCATTTTTTGCTTGTTAATTTTAGTCTGGTAGACTGAAGAGTGGAAGAACTAGATTTCCAGAGTGACTAAAACATAATACTAAGAATGACCAGTTATCAACAAAAAAATTACAAAATATACAAGAAGGCAGGAAAGCATGGTTGAGTCACAAGAAAAAAAATTGACATAAAAAATTCTGGAGGAAGCAGAGTCTCTGAAATTACTAATCAAATATCTTATATCAAATATCTTAGAACAGCTCTGATAAACAGGTCCACAAACTAAAGGAAAATATGGACAAAGGACTAAAGGAAACCAGGAGAACAATATATGAACAAAACAAGAATTTTAATAACGAGGTAGTAATTATAAAGAAAAACCAAATGGAAATTCCAGAACTCAAAAGTACAATAACTGAAGTGAAAAATTCAATAGAGGGATTCAAAAGCAAATTGGAGGAAACAGAAGAAAGAATCAGTGAACTAGAAGACAAAACAAATACAAATAAAATTTTCCAGATTGGGGAGCAGAAAGAGAAAAGAATGGGGAAAAAAAAAAAAAAAAAAAAAAAAAAAAAAAAAAACCAACACTGGAGGAAATTGTGAGACACCACACCATCAAATATACAAATATATGCTTAAGGAATTCCAGAAGGAGAAGAGAGAGATAAAGGGGCAGAAAAATTATCTGAAGAAATAATGACAGTATACTCCCCAAATCTGAGAAAGATATTAATGTACAAATTCAAGATACTCAACAAGTGTCAAGCAGGATGAATCCAAATAAATTTACACTGAGACATGTTATGATCAAACTGCTCAATGTCAAAGACAAAGAGAGAATCTTAAAAACAGCAATGGAGTAGATGTATCATCTATAAGGGATCCTTAATAAGATTAACATCTAATTTCTTAATTGCAACCATGGAGGCCAGAAGGCAATATTTAAAGTACTGAAAGAAAAAATTTTACCCAAGAATATTATACCCAGAAATACTGTCTGTCAAAAATGAGGGAGAAATTAAGACATTTCTGGACAAACAAAAACTGAGGTGTTAGGGAAATCACAGAAACCTGTTAAGTAGCCATCACCTAGACCTCCTACAACAATAATAGTTGGAGATTTCAATACACCATTTTCAACACTAGACAGAACATCTAAAGGGAAGGTCAATAAGGAAATAGAGGACCTGAACAACACTATAAACCAACTAGATCTAACTGACATATGTAGACAATTTTACCCAATATTGGCAGAAAACATATTCTTTTCAAGTGCACATTCAAGATCGTCCTGTAGGATAGACCACATGTTAGGACACAGAGAAGTCTAAATATAGATGTCATAAAAAGTGACCTCTTTGACCACAATGGATTGAAGCTAGAAATCAATAATAGAAGGCAAACTGGAAAATTTACAAACTTTTAGAAATTAAACAGCACACTTTTAGACAACTGATGGGTTAAAGAAGAAATTACAAAAGAAATTATAAAATACTTAGAGACAAATGAAAACAAAGATACAACATTCCAAAACCTAGAGAATACAGAGAAGGCAGTGCACAGAGGGAAATTTATAGCTATGAATGTCTATGTAAAAATGAGAGAAAGATCTCAATAACCCAACTTTACATCTTGAGGAACTAGAAAAACTAGAGCAAAGTAAAGCCAAAGTTAGCAGAAGAAAGGAAATAATTAAGATTAGAGTGATAATAACTGAAATAGAGAATAGAAAAACAATGGAGAGGATAAACAAAACAAAAAGTTGGTTCTTTGAAACAAATAATAATAATTGACAAACATTTAGCTAGACTGAAAAAGGAAAAAGAGAAAAATTGCAAATAACTAAAATCAGAAAGGAAAATGGTGATATGACTACTGACCTTATAGAAATAAAAAGGAACATAAGAGACTATTATGGGGAAGCGGATATGATTCAAGTGATTGGGCTCCTGCCTACCACATTGGAGGCCACTGTTTCGGTTCCCCGTGGCTCCTAAAGAAGACAGTGAGCTGGCTGGATGGGCAGGCACTGCAAGCTGATGCAACAAGAGACACAACAACAAGAAGAAAAAAACATAATGAGAGGCACAACAAAACAGGAAACAGAGGTAGCTCAAGCGATTTGGAGGTCCCAGGTTTGGTTTCTGGTGCCTCCTAAAGAAACAAGATGAACAGACACAGCAAGTGCAAACAATGAGGGGGTAGGGGAAATAAATAAAATAAATTTTTTTAAAAAGAGAATATTATGAACAATTATATGCCAACAACTAGATAATCTAGAAGAAATGGAAAAAGTCCCCCCAAATATAACAATTACCCAAATTACTCAAGACGAAATAAAAAACATGACAATCCTATAGCAAGTACAGAGATTTAACCAATAACCAAAAACTTTATACCAAAAAAAGTCCAGGACCAGATGGCTTTACTGATAAATTATACTAAACATTTAAAGAAGATTTAGGGAAGCGGCTGTGGCTCAATCAGTGGGGCTCCCGTTTACCATGTGGGAGGCCCCGGGTTCAGTTCCTGGGGCCTCCTGGTGGGGGCAGGCCCGCCCGCACGGCGTGGTTGGCTGACCCAGCGAGCACAAGTAGCAAGGGGGGGATAAATGAATAAATAAATAAAATCTTTAAAAAATTAAGAAAATAAAAAAAATAAAGAAGATTTAATACCAATCCTTCTCATACTCTTCTAAAGAATTCAAGAGGAAGGAATTCTTAATTCATTCTATGAGGCTAGAATTACTGATACCAAAGTATGGTAAATAAATCACAAGAAAAGAAAATTACAGACCAATTTCCCAAACTGCTTAACAAAATACTATCAAACCCAAACCAACAACATATTAAAAATATTATACACCATGATCAAGGGGGATACATCACAGGAATCCAAGATGGTTTAGCACACAAAAATCACTACATAAATAGAATGAAGGAAACTAAAACCATATGATTATCTAAATGCAGAAAAGGCATTCAACAAACCCCAGTACCTTTCTTGATAAAAATATGCAGAGAAGTAGGAATGAAAGGTGTTTTAGTTTCCTCACTGCTAAAACAAATAGCATGCAATGGGTTGGCTTATACAATTGGAATTTATTGGCTCACTATTTGAGACTAGGAGAAGTCCAAGTCAAGGTATCCTCAACGTGATGCTTTCTTCCCAAAGACTGGCGTTCTGGGGCTGGCTACCAGAGATCCTTGGTTCGGTCCTTTGTTACCTGGCAATGAACATGACAGCCTCTTTTGGCCTCTGCCTTCTCTTCCAGGTTCCACTGACTTTTAGGTTTTGACCACTCCCTCTGTGCCTTTTTTCTCTCTCTGTGACTTTCCCTAGCAGGCCTTCAGGAATAGGATTAAGATGCATCCTGGGCCATACCTTATCTGAAGTAAACTTATCAAAAGGTGCTATTTATAAGGGATCACACTTGAAGGAATGGATTAAGTTTAAGAACATGTTTTTCTGGGGTACATAGCTCCAAATCACCACAGCCGGGGACATTCTCAACATGAAAGGGCCATTTACGAAACATCCACAACTAATATATTCAGTGTTGAAAGACTTAAAGCTTTCCCCATAAGATCAGGAACAAGGCAAAGGATGCCCAGTTTCACCACTGCTATTCAGTATTGTACTATTTTTCTTGCAAATAGGCAAGAAAAATAAATAAATGTTATCCATATTAAAAAGGGAGAAGTAAAACTATCTCTATTTGTGATGCCATGATCTTACATATAGAAAACCCAAAGGAATTCACAACAAAACTATTAGAGCTAATAAGTGAATTCAGCAAAGTGGCAAGTACAAGATCAATACAAAAAAAAAAAAAATTGTGTTGCTATACACTAGCAATAAGCAATCTAAAGAGGAAATTAAGAAAATGATTCCATTTTACAATAGCTTCTAAAAGAATAAAATATCTAGTAATAAATTTAACTAAGGGCACAAACTATCCTTAGTTAAATTTAACTAAGAATATATTTATATACTGAAAACTGCAAAACACTGCTGAAAGAAATTTTAAAAGGCCTAAATAAATGGCATGTATTAGAAAAGTTAACATTGTTAATATGTCAATATTACCCAAATCCATATACAAATTCAATGCAATACCACTTCACATCTACAAGGATAGCTGTTATTAACAAAACAAAATATAACAAGTGTTGGAGAGAATGCAGAGAAATTGGAACTCTAGTGCGTTGAGAGTGGGAATGTTAAGTGGTACAGCCTTTGTGGAAAGCAGTATGGTGGTTTCTCAAAAAGTTAAGTATAGAATTACCTTTTGACCTGGTAATCACACTTCTAGGTATACACTCAAAGAGAATGAAAACGGGTTGCAAACTGATACTTGTATACCTATGTTTGTAGCAGCATTATTTACAATATCCCAAAGCTGGAAACAACTCAGTGTCTATCAACGAATGGATAAAGAAAATATGGTGCATACACACAGTGAAAAATTATCTGGCCATAAGAAAAAATGAAGTTATGAGACATACTGAAACATGGAAGTAACTTGAAAACCTTATGCTCCATGAAACAAACAAGACACATAAGGACAAAAATGGCATGATATCACTTTTAAGAGATGACTGAAAAGAGCAAATTCACTGAGATTGAAATCAGAATAGAGATTACTCAGGGAGTAAAATTAGGGGAAAGAAGGAAAGGAGGGTGTTTGTTTAAAAACAAACATAAAAAGGTCAAATTTACTGTATGGAAACAACAACAAAAAATAGCCAGGGTGTGGGAGGAACCAAAAAAGGAGTACAAACTGTAACAAATAAACCTAACTGAATTACAAGTGGGTAACAACCATGCTGAGGAGAGTGCGAGAGTAAAGAACTACCTTAAGTTACTTTGCAAAACCGTGTTTTGACTGGATAAAGACAAAAAGAACTGTACACAGATGCAATATTTTAGTTAGTAAATGTTTCTTGCAGGAGTATGGATTAGCAATTCTAAAACTATTTAATGTATAAAGGAGTTCAACAAATAAGTAAATATATTTTAGATAACGAGAATCATGTTTCTCTCTGTTAGAGAGGAACCTCATGGATGGAGAATGGAGTTACAAATAAGGAAAAGTTGAAGGTAGAATAAATCCTTTGCAATATGAGGTATCAATATAAACTCATTACTTTCTAATATATATTACATACAGATGCAGAAACAAATTTGATGTATGTGAATCATGGGTGTGTGTGGCACACACACACACATATACATGCATTCCCAAATTCTGTCCCGAGAGAGCCTAGAAACAATGGTAGTCCAGTAACAATGAGCACACAAAGTGCCTATACAAAGGGCTCCTTGCAAAGTGGTTTGTTCCAGGAGTGGGTCATGGAAAATGCAAGATGAGCCTATGCCAGAAAGTAAGGAAATACTCAAAAAAGGATGGAGATGGGATGCTGAAAAGGTACAAAAGCCAATCTGAGTCAGTTCCCAAAGGCCAAAACTGGAAGAATTTGAGCAAATAATAATAATGATAATAGATAGTTAGGTAGTAATCCAAAGAACAAAATAAAAACATGAGTCCATACTGATATAAATAGATAGTTGTATAAATTAAAAAGAGGGAGAAAGACAGCTCTTCCTTACATAAGAATTCCAGTTAATAAATGTAGAAGGAATGAGGAAAATTGAAATCACCATGAGAACACCACAGTAATGATTGTTGCAAGTAAGAACCACCAATCGATGCTAAAATTTGTGGTCTAATGTTTGAAGAAAAACAGGATATTTACATACTCTCAAAGTATTACCAAACCCCTGGCTAAAATATTTGTTTAAGGAAGCAGATGTGGCTCAAGTGGTTGGGCATCCGTCTACCATATGGGAGGACCCGGATTAGATCCCTGGGACCTCCTGGTAAAAAGGTGAGCAGGTGAGCCGGGCCCACGCAAATGCACGGTGAGCCTGTGCACAGCAAAATGATGACACAACAAAAGAGAGACACAGGGGAGAGTCAAGGTGAGATGCGCCAGAAACCAGGAACTGAGGTAGTACAAGTGACAGGGTATCTCTCTTTGACGTCGGAGGTCCCTAGGACCAAATCCCGGTGAAACCAGGAGGAGAAAAATGAAAAGAGAAGGCAAGATTCAGACACGGAAAGATCACCTAGTGAATGGACACAGACAGCAAGCGGGGGGAGGGGGGAGAACTCATAGAACTGTATACCAAAAGAAAAAAATTAAGTCAATTAAAAAAATTTGTTTACAAAGGGGAACTTTTGGGGAAAAAATAGTAGCTCTGCAGTTAGCAGACACCACATTAGCAGTGATCAAGGTTAACATCAAAGGTAAGAGACATATAAATACCTTGTACTCCTTATACACTAAATAGGTACATCAGTTCCCTGGTATTCTTGCCTTTGTACTGCTATTGGGATCCGTCCATGAGTGCACCTCGCAGTGGCCAGTCTAGAACCCTATGTAATGGTTGTTCTGTAGTCCAGTTTTCCTTTTTTTATTTTTATTTATTTATTTATTTATTTATTTATTTATTTATTTATTTTTTATTGTGGGTAAAAATCAAAATTTTCACAATACATACCAATATTTGTAAAATGATATATAAATATATATGCATATATGTGCATTTGCTTACAAAAATGTTATTTATATATATATAAATATATTTTAAGAGGTGCTTAGATTACCTAAAACATTACACGGAACCCACTGGGATTCCCATGTTGCCCACCTCCCACACCTCCCACCACATCCCACACAAACATCTCCCACAAGTGTGGCCCACCACCCTCAATGGACTTACATAACCTGGGGCCTTGCCACCAACCATAGACCACAGTTCACATCGTAGACCACACTCTCTCCCACTCAGTTCTGAGTGGTGTGTGCTGATTTAAAATGGCCTACATCCGTTGCCACAATGGTACTCATGTAGTCCAGTTTTCAAATTCTTTGGTACACTGAGGAGGATCAGATCCATACATTTGCAGCTTGAGGGTTTGATTACTTAAATGTTCATAAACAACTTTGTGGGTTTGCTTTGCCAGTCCTCTTCGTATCTGCAATCTCCCTGGAACTTTTCAGTTCCTTAGGGCTTCCTTTTTGATTCTCTGGCTAGAAAGCTGGGTCTCAATTCACTCTGGCATGTACTTCGGCAACTCTACCTGCATCTGGGGCCAAGCTGCAGGAGAACATAGAAAGGAAAAAAAGCAACAAGGGTTTGCCACATCCTCTTGAGCCCATGTCTCTGTTTGGAGAGGAAGGTTCCCTTTCCTCTGAGTTTTGTCTACCGTGTGCTCCCTTTGCCTCTATTTCTATTGTTTTAAGCTACTGGGTATACCATGGAATTGCTTCGTTGCTGGGGTGACAGAAAACAAAACAACAACAAAAACAACAAAAGAGAGCTCTACTTCCTCTGAACGTTGAGTGTTCCCTTACCTGATACCCTGGACAGAACTAAAGGGCATCTCTTGGAATTCTCTCTCTGTATCTTGGTGCCCACTTGGTTTCAGGCAGAGTTGATAGGCATGGAGATAACTGAGGAACAAAATGGTAGACTGATCACCAATTTGTTGGTACTTCAAATTTTGGTCTTGTTTCTCAATTCACTTGTTTTATTTCCTTTTTGAAGTCCTTAACTAGCTACTCCATGCTTTTTGTCCAAGGGTCATAGCTGTATTCAATGGGAGAGAAAGGGTAGAATGTGCTTACTCCATCTTACCTGGGACAGCAACCTCCAGCTATGATGACACCTGTTAGCTTTAGTAATGCTTCTTGCCCTAAAGCTAAACCAGTATTTTGTTGTCATTGTTAGCATTTTCCTAGTACATATGTTTTCACTCATTTTATAGCTTTATCTGTATTGCTCCTCTTACCTCCTCCACATCAACAGAATTCATTATTGAGCATGTTTGTTAGAGGTACATACAAAAACTCTCTATATTTAATTCTTAAACTTTCTCTTCCAGCCTCAGTATTATTGATTCCAAGCCCTGAAACCTACTTACCTGTATATAGGTATGTTAAAAATAAATAGTGGTGTTTTGTGTGTATATGTTTACAATTAACAAAAATGGTTCTGATTATTACTTTCTCATGCAATTCTATGCTTTTGTTTCTAAGACACAGACATGTAGCTGCCTATGTTTATCATTCCCTACTTCTGACTATTGCATAGGATTCCATTAGACTCATCCACCATATTTTAGTTATTCATTTCCTTGGTGAAAAGCCTCGGTCTCTTTTCCCTTCACTCCCCTTCCCCTTTCTCGCTCTCTCACACTTTCTTCTTCTCTCTCTTTCCTTCCTGCTCCTTCTCCCCCTATTCTTCACTTTCCTCCTCCATCTCTCCTGTCTCTTTCTCCCTACTCCCCCTTCTTCCACTTAGTTTTTTATATTTTTTCCAGGTTTGGATGGAAAAATTTGATTCCTAGGACTACCATAACAAATTACCACAAACTGGGTGCCTTAAAACAACAGAAATTTATTGTCTCAATTCTGGAGACCAGGAGTCTGTATTCAAGGTGTCCGCAGGACCATGCTACCTCTGAAGGCTCTATGGATGAATCCTTTCTTGCCTTGTAAAGACCCTGTATCCAAAGAAGGCCACATGCTGAGCTTCCAGGTAGACATGAATTTTGGAGAGAACTATTCAACACACTATATGTGGTTTCCCCTTTGGCTCTCTGTTAGTTGTATAAATGAAGTATTAGATTTAGTAGTTAAAAAAATTTTTTTTAGGAATATATGCCAAACAATTGACCCTTTTCAGTTCTGTTCAAAAAAATTGTTTTAAGTTTTATGAGCAAGTCAGATCTTTAACAGAGAGCAGTGTTAGAGTATTAGATAATATTGGCTAATATTTATTGAGAACTTACTATGACTCAGATACTTTACATGCATTGGCTAATTTAATTTTTACAACAGCTCCATGTAATAGACACTTTTATTATTGCCACTTTTCATATAAGGAATTCAATAGAGCAGTTGAGAAACGTGCCAGAGGTTATAATGCACAGTGAGATGCTGAACTGAGATGTGAACCCAGATAGTATGGTTCCAAAGCTTGTGCTCCAAATCATGGCTTAGGAATCTGTATCTATCGCCGTAAGTTTTGACTAGAGATAAAGAGGAGCTGAATGAGGGTAGTAGAGGATAGAAATATTTGGCAGGTAAAATCAACAGGACTTGATGATTTTGTTTGCATTAGAGGTGTGTATGGAGCAAATGTAGAAGGGATGAGGAGGCATCAACAATTTTCTGAGACCACTAGCTTGGGTGATATGTGAATTTTGGTACCATTGATTGGACCTGGATGTAACAAAGAGAGAGAGGTGATGGTGAATTTTTTTTCTTCCTATACTGAGGTTGAGATGCTGATAGGATAAGCACAGAGATGTATCCCACAGGAAGCTGGGTATTCAAGCCTGAGCTATAGGGGCTCTGGGGGCAGACCTAGGAATTCAGACTTGTGAATTATTGTCATGTAGGTGCTAATGCAATAAAAGTGGATTAGAAAGGTCAATTACAGAATCTGAGCAAAAATAGTTTAGAGAGCAGATAGAAATCCTGAAAGGATTTTGATCACTGGGGACCATTGCCAAACAGTTTCAGTGGCTCGGTGAAGGCAGAAAGAGATCAATAGACTGCAATGTAAAGGAACTGAAGAAGTGGGGTTAGTAAGTGGATACCAATTTTTTTGAATCTTGGCTGAAAATGGTGAAGAAGCATATGAAAGAAAAGCATGTGATTCCTAAACTTTGTAAAAACACTTTTCCAAATAATCACTTGCATCTGGTTCACCTCATTTGACTGGAGCTTCACCTTGGAAAAGGACTGAAAATATTTTAGCAGCTAAAGTCCAAGTAATATAAAGCCACATATAGATCCTTGAGAAGCCCAAATCCCTGGACTGCTGCTTGAAAACAAGAATTCACCATTAATTTTGACCTGCTGTTGCCATGCAAAAGGAATCAGAGGTAGCTAAGGCTTTGTAAATTAAAAGTAACCGCTTGCATTGTCTCTTGTACCTACTGCAGGGCATGGGTACAAACTGCTTCCCTGTGTGAGCTCCTTAATCAAAACTAGGCTGCTGCCCTCACCGCCTGCCTTGTCCCTGGTGGCTATTACATGCTTAGAACATTAAATGGACCTACTACTAAGCAGAGGCTTCCTTTCTTTACCACCTGTTAATAATAGCCACTGCACATTATGCTTGTTTTCCTGGTTTCTTCCTACTCCTGTTTTCAGTGTTGTTTATAATGCGGGTTCACTTAGTTTCCTTGACACTTCTAGGAGGAAGCCGATTTGCTAAGGATACTCAGATCATCAGAAATGAAATTGTAGCAGTCCAACTCCAGTTCCTCAAGAAACTGTTTCCCAACACAGAGACCTCTTTCTTGCCATGATTTTTTATAGAACATACGGCAGCATCAGACTATGTTTTTCTTTGCAAAGTGTGATAAATTTAATCTACGAAAACCAAAAAGAAATTTTTTATTTTCTGTTTCATTCTTTTGTTTATTTTAACCAAAAGAGTTTACTAACCTCTTGAGTCAGACTGGTAGTGGGTGACTATTGCCCCAAAACCAAGAATTGTCTATAAAGGCACCAAACATAGGAAAGAACTGGGCCTGGGTTGTCAGTTTTACCTGATAATATCATCAGGTACGCTGTAGTGAATAGGAAGAATGGCTATGTATATTTTCTCACTCTGTGCCCCTCAACAGCTTAAAAGGGAGCCAGAGTAGCAATTCAAAAGTTAAAAAACAAACAAAAACAAAAGTGATGAGAAAAATGAAAAGAATTCAAGTTATTTAATCTGGTAACAGAATTATAATGGGAAAACAGTGACTTTGAAGATAAGGACCATATCTTTCCAAAGTAGAACTTTGGATAGCTGCAAGCTGAGTGGTGAGCATCCCAGACAGTCTGTATAATCATTTAACTTTCAGTTTTTAACATGTTGTACAAATTCCTGTACTGAAAAATTATCCTGCCTCGAGAAACAAATGCACTGGCTGAGCTACACCACTAAAGGATCCTGTTTACTTCAAAACTTTATGATGTAGATTTTATGTAAACACTGAGTTCATAGATGAAGCACTTGAAAAGCTGACCCTATTTCCTACAAACCAGAAAGCAAATAAATAAATTGGATGAAGAATAAATTTGGATTAATACAATTGGAAGAAATGAAAAATAAGCACTCAGAGTAAACTATCTTGGACAATTTAGAGAAGTCATTTTGCAAGATAATGCACTTAAATAAGTGGTCAAATTCTACTTTTAAAAATGTAATCTGTAACAAATGGTAGTTGGGTTTTGTGGAATGGGGCACAATATTAATGTCTTCAGGAAGAAGTTCACAAAAATTCTTTCAGAATAAGCATCTTAAGTCTTTTAGAAATGTTTAAAGAGTTGTATGCATGATATACTTCAATAATTTTTTTAAAATGAAAAAGAAATGCTTAACAAAGAAACCCTTTACTTTCCCTAAGCTATCTAAAAATGGTCTTGTGAGGGTTGTTTTATAGTGGACACAAAATGGAAAAATGAATGGGACTTATTTTTACCTGAGTTAAAGGAATTTAGTGTTTGATTTTTAAAAATGTGCTAATTGTCAGAGGGACTTCAAGCAAATCCTGTTCTGTAGACCTTCCTTAGTGCCCAAATAACAATTTATAAATAGCCAGAATTATTCAGAGGAGAAATTATTTTTGTTGTTGTTATTTTTAATAGATAAAAGCATTTTGAAAGAAACTGTTTTTTGATGTATTGCTGCTCCTGAACTGAAATAAATGTTTTGGAAATAACAAGTAAAGAGAGCTTATTCCTTACTACCATTTTTTAAAAATTTGCTAAGATGGTCAAAGGAGGCACAAAGATAGGAAAGTTATATAAAAGTCATCTCTTGAGGGTGGACTTCAGTGAATTAAAACAATATAACAACATAGAATGGGTACATGATCAAAGAACTTTCCCTCATAAATCAACAAGAAACTAAGAGCTATACAGACATATGAAGATTTGAGTTTAACTAAAGATATTTCTTAGATAAAAATCATATTGAGGAAAGCAGATGTGGCTAAAGTGATTGAGCTCCCACCTACCACATGGGAGGTCCCGGGTTTGGCTCCTGGTGTCTCCTGGAGAAGACCAACAAGACAGCAAGCTGGCATGATGGGCAGGCGCAGTGAGCTGATGCAACAAGATGACACAACAAGGAGACACAAAGAGGAAAGACAACGAGAGACACAACAAAGCAGGGAGCTGAGGTAGCTCAAGCGATTGAGCACCTCTCTCTCACATAGAAGGCCCCAGGTTTGGTTGCCGGTGCCTCCTAAAGAGAAGACGAGCAGACACAAAGAGCACACAGTAAATGGACACAGAGAGCAGACAGCGAGAGCAGACAACAAGGCGGGGGGCAGGGGAATAAATAAAATAAATCTTAAAAAAAAAAACATATTGAGAAATTAGTTTGGCTTATTTTAGAAAGTCTAATGCCTTCTACATATTGATCAATTGTTGACAAATGTGGTCCCTATATGGCCCTTGGAACCATGCTGAGAATTATACATGCAATACCTTGTTTCATTCTTTTATTCAATATGTATTTATTGAGTACCAACCATACTCTAGAGACTGGGTACCTGGGATGCAGAGACAGAAAAACAAGGAGCTTATATTTGAATTGAATGCAATGAAAGGTAAATTAATAAAAAAAATATTTTCAGATAATGGTAAATTTTATGGCAGAAACAAATAGGGTAATGTTATAAGGAGTAAGTTGAGGGAGGAGATCACTGTGTATATGATGCTTGGGGGAAGTCTCCTGGAGTAGGTGACCCTTTGGGCTGAGTTCTAAAGGTTGCAAAGCAGCCAGCTGTGCAAAGGGCCAGGAGGAAGACCACTCTGAGAGGAAGAGCAGTCCAGGCAGACTGATCCATCAGTCAAAAGCCGTAAGTCTGAGTGTGATGAGTTCCAGGAACTGAAAGAAGGAAGGTGCCTCTTCCTCAGTGTGGCCACGTGTTGTAAGCAGTGGGAAAATCTGGATAATGTGGTTGATGAGTTAGGCAGGAGTCAGATCATGTGCATTTGATGGACCATGGCAAGAAGTCTGGACTTTAGGCTAAATCCTTTGATGCCTGTAAGTAGTATAATGACCTGATCTGGTTTATGGTTTAAATAGATCATGTGGTTGCCATGAGGAGATGAAAGGGTCACAAGTGTCAACACAGAGAATAGTTAGGAGACTACTTCAATAGCCCAGGTGAGAAATGCTGGTGGCTTGTATCAGGTGGCAATGGAGAGGGAGAGAAGTAGAGAGATTTGAGGTGATTTTAGATGTAGATGCTTCAAGGTTTCCCTTCCTTCCTTCCTTCCTTCACCCCTGCTTTCCATTCTCATTTCAGCAATATTCTTTACTTTATATCACTACGGCAGTTTGTACTAATCCCTCCCCCCACACCCACCCTTTTAAAGAAAGCAATAGAGTTCAGTGGTTAAGGGATAGGTTATGCTGTTTTTTGACTGTGAAAATTTGTGCCAGTTACTTGGACACTCTGTACTTCAGTTAAATGGGGATAAAAATTAGTGCTTACCTCATGTTATTGTGAAGATTAAATGGGTCAGTAAATGAAGAACTACTGGAACAGTACTTAGCAAGTGATGGGCACTCAATAATTGTTAGCTATGATTATAATCATAACAATAAAATGTAAGGCTTAGCTAGTACTACTCTTTGACAAATATAATGTTGATTTTATTTATTTACTTAATCCATTTTAAACCCCCCCTTCCCCATTTGCTGTTTTGTGTCCATTTGCTGGGCAATTCTCTGTGTCTGTTTCCTGCCATCTCTTCTCATCTTCCTCCTCCAGTCTTCACCAGGATTCGATCCTGGAGACCTCCGATGTAGGAGAGAGGTATTCTGACACCTGCGCCACCTCAGCTCCTTATAATGTTGAAATATCTGGTGATAACATGGATGGATTTTCAAATTCAATAAAACTTAATACTAAGTATTTCAAAATAATGTGGAAGGCCTAAATTGCAGAATGCACCAATGTGAGTAGGGATACTTCTTCCATTGAACAGAAAGAATTGCAGAGAAAATGGGTTCATGTAAAGGTAGGTTAGTAGATTTGATGGTGGAAAAATATTCTCTTTGAAATAACTATTCATCAAAAATCCTACTATATGTTAGGTATTAAATTAGATACTCCCAACCTAAACAATAGTGTTGAACAATACAAAGTTCCTGCACTCCTGGAGTCTCATACTAAGGATAGTGAGGTAAGGTTAACTGAAGAAGGCAGATGGGGAGGAGATGGGAGAGACTTGAAGAGAGAGTAAAATTTGGAAGAATGGACACTGTGGGGAAATACAAGAAAGTTCCTAGGCTATGTTCAGTACACACTTGAGATGTAAATGGATTTAAAGTGTAGCTAATTTGGCCCAGTTGTGTGATTTTTCTCCAGCAGCTTTCAGCCGCTCTGGTGTAGGCACAGAGAAGGTAGGTAGCTGAGTTCAAACAGGTTGGTTGTATTTTGAACAGATGACTTTCAAAAGAGTGATGGTAAGAGGAGGGCATTGGACAGGGAAAAAGTGATAGGATTAAAAAATTGGAGGTCTAGTTGAGGTAAATGAAGAGTTTCAGTAGGAGTTATAGGCGAGGCAGCTGGAAGACTGGTGGTTGTAGTCAGAGGGTATTCTTGAAATCAAGAATTTGAAGGTGGTGCATTTGCTGGTAATAAAGGTGCTAGGGGCAACATGGGACTGTGAAACTGAGATAACCTGGGGGAAAAGATCATTTTGATGAGAAAGATCAAGAAACTTACTCCAAAGGTGCTAAATGGGTCAGGGGGATGTTGAAACCATGGAGGATGATGATGGGGTAGGGATAGAAGGGAAGCAAGTGAACCTGAAGCTCAAACTCAAGTATCTACCAAGGCCATGTAAATTAATTAAGCAGGCCACATGAAAGCCTTATCCTCAGCTCCAGCTGAATGTTACCAGGCAGGGATAAAGACTCAGTATCACCAGAGCTCATGATTTTTTAATTTTTTTTTCCCAGACAAGCAACACATCTAGATTTATTTTACATAAATTTTCCCAATTTTAAAAGTTGACAACTTATTTAATTTTAAAAAGATACTGGGAATCCCATAAAATACATATTTTCATGTCAGATTTGTCCCACAGACTTCCAGTTTGCTGAAGCCTTCCCTGGTTGAGGAGGAATAACTGGGAGACTGGGATATAACAGTACTGAGAAGGGGTAGCAGGTAGTACAATGGACAAGGCCACTCTATGACTGTCATGGATCAAGACAAAAACAAGACCACTCTACAATCATGTCTGAACACAGACAAAGCACACACATTGTCCAAACAATAAAATGATCAAACACTCCTTTTTCCTAGCTAGTCTGAGTAGCTACTGCTCCTTTCTCAATCACATATTTAGCCATAATTCATCCCTTTCTGCTTATAGATAAGATTTGTTACGATATCCAACCATAGAATTACTTTGCTTCCAGATAGCATGCAATCTAGAGCAAAATCCTGCTTACTTGAACATTCCCAACACAAGCTCGCAAACTTGCTTGAACAAACTCAAAACCTTTAAGTCATTCTAAGACCTCCTTACCAAGATGCCCCCTGGTTACCTACGGTATGTAATCATCCTCTTTACAATGAATCGATAACCTCAACCTTGTTCAACTACAGGTATATTCCTAGTAATCTTTGGAGAGGGCACTGACATGGCTGTGTTTAATCTCATTAACCCTTTCTCCCATTGCAATATTCAATTATCAGTCCTTCGATTACCATATGAGCTATATACCAAAATAAGCCATGGATTCATTGTCAGAAGAAGTGGGAGGAAAGAAGTTCATTTTCAGTATGGCCCTGGAGATGTTACTTAATTTCTGTATTTATTTGTGTGATGGTTTGAAATCTTATGACATATAGCACCAGTAGATAAAAAATGACAAGTTTTCAAATCAATTTTCATTTTACTTGATTTCTTGGCACTAAGGTTATCATTAGGCTTTCCCTGCTATCTACCATTAATTGATTTGAAGACTTAAAAAAAATCTAGATAAAAATAATGAAAAAAGTTCTAAGACAAAGCAATTATAATTTGTCAGCAATTTGCTCTATTGGATAAGGAAACTTGTTCCTTCCCTCATTCAACAGTATTTACTGAGCATGTACCATATGTGAGACATTTTCCTAGTTATTGGAAATATTAGTGGTGAAAAAAGCACATAGCTTATAATTTCCTGGGCGTGGGGTGGGAAATGAGAGGACAGGTAGACATATAAACAAATAACATATATTCGGCTGATAGAAATACTAGGAAAAATATAAAACCAGATAAGGGGCTAGGGAATAAAGGAGGGGATCTGAAAGGTATGAAAAATTACAAGGGACCTGATCTGCAATAGAGTTTAATATTCTTGTGGCGCAGCCAGAAGATCAGTGTGGCTGGAGAATAGGTGAACAAGGAGAGGTGATGACTTCAGAAGTGTGGGTAGGGGCCAGGTCATGGGAAGCTTTTGTGTGTCATTTTGGGGTTTTGTTATGGCTGTGATGGGATGATACTGAAGGTAGTGATGTGATCTGATATGGATTTAGAAGGATCAGTTTGGCCATGTGTGGAGATTAGAAAGGCAAGGGTGGAGGAAGAGAGACCAATTAGGAGATGATTGAAATACTCCAAGTGGAGGGGATGGTGGCTTGTAGTAAGAGTGAGGGGGAGCAAGGGAGGTGGTAAGAAATGGTCAGATTCAGGAAATATTTGAAAGGAGAGCTGACATGACTTGCTCATGCTTTGGAGGTAGGGTGTGGAAGAAAATGAGGAGTCTGGGCTGATTTCTGGGTGTCTTAGTTTGCCAGGGCTGCTATAAAAAATACCACAAACTGGATTAAACAACAGGAATTTATTTTCTCATAGTTTGGGAGGTTAGAAGTCCAAAATCAAGGTGCTGGCAGGCCATTTTTTCTCTGAAGTCTGCAGCTTTCTTCTGGTGGCTTGCTGGCAATTAATCTCTGCCTCTGACCCATGGTGATCTCCTTCCGTCTCCTGGCCCACCCTGACTGTTTGGCCTTATCATCTCCAAAGATGCTATGTGAAGTGAGTTGCTACCAAGTTGAGTTGTGGGAACATAGGCTCATGGACACAACAGAAACTTTCAGCAAATGATCTCTTTATTATTTGCACAGCATAAAGTCCAGAAGGGCAAACAATCTCTTTGTTATTTATTCAGCACAAAGAGTCCAAAAGAACAGGGGGAGAAATCCCATCATGGCTAGTCTACTGCTTGGGCTGGGGTCAGTAGATGGCCGCTCCACATGCCTCACTTTGTGTCAGGGAAAAGAGACAAATCTATACAGTTTGAAATTTGAGAGTGATTTTTACCCACTTCAGTGGGAGGGGACCCTGCCACTGAGAATTCCTGCCTTGATTAGCATCTGGGCTACTTATTCCTGGTTTCTGAGTTTAAGGTCTGGCAGGGCTTTTTCATTAGACTTAACATTTTCCCCAGCTGTGAAATGACACACATTAGAAAAGGAAGTAGGGGTAGTGGAAGGGGAGGATGGCCACTTAGCATGTTTCTGTGACTTCCCCAGAGAAGGAGGTGGGGTCCTTGAGGTCTGGGCAATGGCCATTTAACAGGTGCCTCTGGCTTCTCTAATATCCTATTTACAAATGAGTTCATATTCACAGGACCAGGGGTTAGGATTTGAACATGTCTTAGTGGGAGACATGATTCAATCCACAACACTAGGTTTTTGGCCTCAGTAATTGTGAATGGTGGCACTATTAATTGAGATAGGAGAAAACTTAGGGAGGAGTGAGTTCTGTGGGCAGATGAAAATTACTTAACATCTCTGGATGTCAGTTTACTTATTTAAAAAATGAGGTCCTCACAGGGTTTCTTTTTTTTTTTTTTCCTGGTTTAAAGTTAATTATTTGTCTTAAAACATGCTATTTTAAATGAAAACATTTATGTTATGCCTTAAAAATTCAAAGCAGAAAATAAAATCATATAGAAAGTCAGAAGCTTCAATACAGCTAGACAGATGTTTGCTTGTAGTTTTTGATATCCAAAACCTTTTTCCATACATTGCACAGATGCCCTTATTGTAGGCACAGCCTTGACAGTTAATAAGAACCTGGTTGTTGCACAGGACTTTTACAAATTCTGCAAGTGGAAAACTTTCCATATGGATTGAACCTTGCTTTTTTTTTTTGAAGTCAAGCTTAGTTTTCATTTAGCTTTCTTCTACCACTTTCTTTGGTATTCCTTGCACCATCTTTCTATTACCAGATTTAATCTAGGTTCTTGACTTATGCTGCAGAAATGAATTTCAGAGCACATCGGGTTAGTGAGGCCAGTAATTTATTAAGGTGGGGAGGGAAGAGAAATGGGAGAAAATAATAGATCATGGGTCCTCAGTAGAGGGTAAAGGTCTGAAGAGTGATAAAGAGGGCTGATTTATAGACTACAATTTCCCATTATAGATTATAAATGCCCGGGTTTTATTTGCATGTTGATCCGCGCAGGGGGGACATGGCAAGAGCAGGGCACAGAAGCCACGAGGGCCGAGAGCAGCAGCAGGGCTGAGAGCAACAGGGCCGAGAAAGGTTTTGCGCCTGCTTTTTAAACTATTAATTATTCCACCCCTTTGCTAATGGCATGGGAGGAGTCCCAGGTGTTCGCTGTTTTGATTGATTACCCCACCTAGCAATTCCCCAGGAAGGCCCAATTATAGGGCCTCTGAAGAATATTAGGGGGGGTCAGATGTGGCTCAACTGGTTGGGCGTCCGTCTCCCATATGGAGGGACCTGGGTTCGATCCCCGGGACCTCCCGGTAAAAAAAATAAATAAATAAATAAAAAAAAATGAAGAATATTAGGGGCTTCCCCTGGTTCCGGGAGAAATCTCGCGAGTGTCTTCCAGCAGCCATCTTGGGCTACTGATGTTCACATGGTTCCAGATCCATCTACTGATTCCCTATCTTACTAGCCTGCTCCATTTCCAAGTACCTGGAGTGATGACAGTACCAAGTTTCTTTTCACATTTCTTGCACACCACCTTTTTGCTGGCGGTTCTTTTAGAAGAAGTCCTCACAGGTTTTTAATGAAGACCTAATAAATGAATATATGTAAATCTGTGCCTGGTGGGTGTTATTATTAAGTTTGTGGATGATCATCCACTTCTGGTGCTCCCACAATATTGGTGTTCTTAGTGGTGTCCCACCATTTCCTCAGGCTTAAGTTCACTGATTCTTTCTTCTGCCAGCTCTGATCTGCTGTTGGACCTCTCTAGGTAATTCCTAATTTAGATTACTGTGCTCTTCAGTTCTATTTGGTACCTTTTCAGAACTCCCAACTCCTTATTGATTTTCTCTTTGTGCTTAGCTGTTGTTTTCCTGATTTCCTTTATATATATATATATATATATATATATATATTTTTTTTTTTTTTTTAGCTCTTTGAAAATATTGAGCACCATTTCAAAAAAGTTTTTAGAATATACCAGGTCTGTTCCTCCTCATTGTTGGTTTCTAATGTTTTCATCTTCTTTGCCTAGGCCATCACTTCCTGTTTATTTTTATGTCTTGTTATCTTTTGTTGAAACATGGATATTTTGATATTTGGTTATGTTATCACTGGAATTTAGACTTTGAGTTGTCTATTCCTTAAGCTTGTGTCCAGCTAGAGTTATGAGAGAGAGTTCCTTGAATGCCAGGAGCTAACAACATCATTACCATCATCATCAACAACAAAAAAAAAGAAGGAAAAAAGAAAACACCCTTCCCAGTCTTTCCAGATTGACCTGTGGGAGTGCTGTCCTTCAGGGCTTATCTATACAATTAGTTTGGAGAATAGCTCCAAGCCAAGGTATAGGGACCTCCCTGATCCTATCTGTGCTAGCCTCTTGTCTTGGGCATACACATGTGGCCCTAGTAATTTCCCCATTTACATGGATATAAATATCCTCTCTTCCCTAGGAAACAATTTCCTCATAGTCCTGGGCACTGCCTTGTATGTTCTATAGCCAATAATGCCTTGCCCCAGACAGCATGACTTGACTGTTCTCCCACACATTCTATAGGATAGCTTGGTGAGCCACCTTCTGCACACAGGGCAACTTCTGGGACAGTGAGACCTTCAGGCCACCACCAGACAGACTGGGCCAGACATATATGTTCCCAGTATGTACACAAAGATTACTCTGCTCCCTCTGGAAATGAGACCAGGGATCTGCTCTGGGACTGAGGGCTGGCTCTGTGCCAACTGGTGAGGAGCCAGCCAGTGTGGCATGAGATCCTATTGCTTTTAAATGGCCTTTTTCTAGATTCAGCACTCACCCAGTTACTCTAATCCTTTAGGTGTTTTCTGGAGCTTTTAGAAAGATGCTTCTGCTTGTTCTTCCTGGTTGTTCAAAGCTTCTGTATGGGGATGGAACCTGAAGCATCTCACTTTGCCATCTTGGTAAGGGTGGGGCATTACCTATAATACTTTTTTTTTTTTTTTTTAGGAGGTACTAGGGATTGAACCCAAGACCTCATACATGTGAAGCAGGCACTCAACCACTGAGGTGAGCTACGCCTGCTGCACTCTCTGTAGTACTTTTAAAGTCTTGATTTCTTAGGAAAAGACCGACTTTCTTTTTAATCCCTATGTGGTAAGAGGGAGGGGACAATGACTTTGTTCTTTTGGTTATATACTTATTATTTATAACCCAAGGTTTCTGGGCACATATTTAAAATTTTATTGTTCCCTTGTATTGATTTATTGTGTTTTGTACTGATATGGAAGCATTAGAAACAGGATTCCATTTCAGAAGAAAAACATAGAAATTCTCCATCTTTCAGAGAAATGTCACTTTTTTGTTTTCATAAGATGAAGGTGGCAGAAAGTTACGACGCCAGTAGTGGGGAGTTTGGGCTTACTTATGCTTTCCTATTTTATGACTCCTTCTTATCAATATGATATGCTGAGTAAGGTGGGCAAGAGGCAAGAGCCCAGGCCTCATGAGGGGGCTGGGCCAGGACTAGAAGGAGTTGGGGATGGAACCAGGCTGCTCGCAGTAGGGTGATGGGTCAGTGGCTGCTACTGCCGTCTCCTGTCCTGGCTTCTGGGCTCTCTGACAAGGCCCAGCACCTGGTAGCTGACCTTTTGGGTACTACAGCCTAGGCCTGGCAGCCCTGCAGGTCAACTGCCATGAGAAGGAAAAGTGGGGGAGTTCTTCATCTATGGAGAATTTTGTTGGCTGCTGCTGCTACCACCACTTGTGCCAGTGCTAAAAACTTTGTGCCTAGCTCAAGGTGTTTTCAGAGCAGGAAATAAGCAATCCATTGTTACTTTTCAGTGGAGTCCGAGAGCCCCTCTTCTTGTTGGCACACATTCATGGAACTGCTCAGGCTTCGACGGTTGCGCACGTTTTAGCATCCAGGCCCAGAAGTTCATGAAGCTGCTATGCTGGGACTGCACAATTTGAGGCCGTGGATTACATTCTGCCACATCCAAAGCTGCAGTGGCAGTCGCTTGTCCCACCTGCTCGAATAGTTCCACAGTGTATCTGGAGGGTAAGACCAGCAGGGGAGGAGGGCTGGCATGCCCGTTGTCATAGCAGGCATCAGGGATGCTGTTTACTGAGCAGCAAAGTTGTAGTTGCATTCGAGTGTGTGGTTGTGGATCATCCCTGAGGCTTTGTAGATTGCAACATGGCCACTTCCCTTCTTAGACTGGCCATCTCTATGGTCTTGGACATGCATGTCCCTCTCTGAGAAATTTCAGCCCTGGAAGTTGAAGTGGGTTGAATTCAAGGAAATGAGCTTTGGATACAGCATGTTTTCCACCTGGGTGCTCTCATTACTAAAGCTGTTTCCATACATAAATTAGCCCCTTTTGGAAGCGAGACCATGCAGGTCCACATAGTAAACACCACCACTCTCCTTGGGGGCGTGGATTGTCTCAGAGGTTGGCTACTCAACTTCAGTAGACTGTTGGGGCACAATCCAAACACTGTTGGCCTTCTGTTCTGCTAGTTCTGTCATTGTCCAGGCCTCAGGGTTATCCCAATCAGATGAGTGCCCAAGGTGAGCCTCATTCTGGAGATTGTTGGCTTTCTCAAGTTCAGAAAGGGGAACACCAGGAAGGAGCTGGGGACTGGCTGGTGCTCAGAGGGACTCTGGGAGTTCAGATGGGAGTGTGCATGGTGGTAGAGCAGTATAGCTTTAGCCCCACAGACGCCCGGGTGCAGAACTGCATCAGGCTTCAGGTACTGGTGGTTTAGATTCACACCACGGGAGTCTGTGCGGTAGTGGCCCCGGACCACACCATCGGGGTTCAACATGGGAATCAGCATAAAAACAAAGAGGCGATGTAGGGTTTGGGCCCGGGGGTCATCAGGTTGAAGGATGAAATCCAGAAAATCATTGAAGACAAAGCTAGGTGGAGTCTCCCCAGGTATAACCTGCTGCTCAAGAAGAAAATCCTCCTGCCTATGAAACTGAATGGCCGGGGGGTGCTGGTATCAGGAAACAGCTACTCCAGAAGGGGCTCTTGATCTTCTGGAAGCCCATGGCAGGAACTGACTGTTAGCAGATCTACAGGAAGTCCATCCAGAGAATAGCAGAGGAGCTCCTGGTGGCAAGAGATGGTATCCAGGGGGCTGCTGTGGATAAGATGATTCTCCTGAAAGCGCTGGTCCAGCTGGTTTAGCAAATCCTGGCAGTCACGGTAGGAGAAGGAGTAGCAGAAGGCAAAGAAGGTGGTAGCCCCATGGCCCTCTACGAAATGGTAAACGAAGGAGAACACAAATTGTGTCTCTGTCACCTCAAAGGTAGTCCGATCGCGAATGCATTCCCAGCAGGGCCAGGTGGGCAGTATGCGCACAATAGGGACCATGCCCTGGGAATACAGCTTGCTTTGCTTATTCCCATTCACAATGTTGATCTTGTTGAGTTTCCCTGGAGTTCCTCCCTGGACAAGATCCATGACCTCTTCCCATTCTCAAATTCCATTTCAGCACTGTGTGGTCGGGGCCACACATTGAACTTGTAGTCAGGGAAAGAGGCAATATTGCCGTAGAGGCTGATGCCCCACCCCCTATGCTCCCCATCACTACACACAGATTCCACCTCCTCCACAGTGGGCTAGGTGCCCTGAAGCAAAATGAGAACTAAGGAAAATCAGAAGCAGCATGCATTTCCAGTCAGTTAACTGTTTATATTTATGGTTGGCCCCAGGGATATGTAAATGCTCTTGCTGTAGTCCACAGGGACGTTGATTGTCTTGATAATCTGCAGAACCTTATGCTGGCTCATTACATTGATAATATTATGCTAACTGGATTTTAACAAGCAGTATCAAAGCATTCTAGATGTCTTAGATTTATTTAGTCAGAGAGATTTCCCCTGAGAAAATTCAGGAGGCTGTCACATAGGTAGAGTTTCTAGGGATCTCTGTATGTTAGGGTATCCTTTCTAAAGTAAGAGATAGTTTGCTATGCCTAAAAATGTAAAAGAACACAGAATGGAAGGTGAGGCTTGTTGGATTTTAGAGGAAATGTGTGCCATATTGGGGGGCAATATACATTCTATTTAGACATGATGCTCTGACCCTTTTACATAAACCTGCCAGTTTTTGTTAGAGACAGGATCAATAAAAGCCTCTGCAAGCTAGCTTTGGACCAAGCTACCCTTGGACCTGTGGTTCAGCAGACATCTCCAATATTATTTGAAGAATCTGTGGTGTACAGAGATATTGTATGGAGTTGCTGGTAAGATTCAACAGGAGAATCACAGTATAGACTCTTAGATTTATAGAGTAAGGTGATAGCTTCTTCTGCTGATAACTATTCTCCCTTTTAAATCAGTTACTGAGAATCTAGTCATTACAGTCAGCTTGCACTCCATGCCCTCTGGCTGCTTCTCTACCTCAGTCTTCACCCTCTGAGGCTGCTGCTTCAGAATGAAATGGAAGAAGAAAACTTCATGCTTATCACTAACAATGGCTCTGGAATGTGTAAAGCTGCCTTTGAGGTCTGAGTGCTGATTCCCCTCTGCCATGATGCCCTCCATTGTTAGATGCCCCAGACATGGCATTATCACCAATTGGAATGACTTGGAGAAAATCTGGCATCACACCTCCTACCACGAGCTTTCTTTTGTCTTGTTCTCTTTACTGAAGCTCCTCTAAACCTGAAGGCCAGCAGAGAGAAGATGAATCAGCAATGCTTGAAAACTTCAGTACTCTGGCAATTCATGTTGTTACATGGGTTATGCCGTCTCTCTACCCCTCTAGTCATTTTACTGGGGTTTTTTTTTTTCTCTCTCTCTTTTAGATAGTGGAGATGGAGTCAACCAAAGAGTTCCCATCTATGAGAGTTACATCCCACATCATGTGACCCTGCAGCTGGACTTGGCTGGCCAAAACTTGACAGACTATCCCATGAAGATCCTGAGGTTACAGCTTCACTACTGCAGCTCAGGGATAGATCATGCATGGTCTGTGCTACATTGTATTGGACTTTGATTAGGAGGTGACCACTGCTTCATCTTTCTCCTCCTTAGAGAAGAGCTGCTAGCTGCTTCTTTATGGTCAGAGGATCAGAAATGGCAATGAGAAATTCAAGTGTCCAGAACCTCTTTTCCAGGCATCCTTCCTAGGTATGGAGTCCTGAGAGACCACCTTCAACTCAATCACGAAGCATGATGTTGGTATGTGAAAGAGCCTGTATGCTAACACAGTGTTGCCTGCCTGTACTCCCTTGTACCCTGGTATTGCTAAGAGAATGCAGAAAGAGAGCACAGCACTGGCACCGGCACAATTAAAATTAAGATAGTTGCTCCTACTCTGCAAGAACTCTGGATTGGTATCTTTTCTCTTCACTTTCCAGCAGATAAGGATTGGCAAAAGGAGTGCAATGTCTTCCATTGTCTACCACAAAATTCATGTAAATGGACTGCTAGCAGATGTGTAGCAATTGCTGCATGAGTTAATCTGAAAAGTATAAATCTGTCCTGGTAAATGTATACATATCATGTTAATATCATGAAACTGGAATAAGCAATTTGCCCTTGACGCCTGTATCTGATAAAGCAAGATAGCAGCACTGGATTGCAAAACTTGTTGATTTGACCTTGTATTTCAGTTACCTATTCCTTTAGTATATATTTAATACATTGTATATATCTGTGATTTAAATCCCTATTACATGTCACTCATCATTTCATGACTGAGGCAGTAGAGTCTAAAACCAGTGTTTTATCCACTATGTTATACACTGTGGTCTCCCTTGCAGATATCTTTGTTACCTCAGCTCAAGGAAAAAAGACCTGAATTATTTGTGTCAGAGCCCCCAGGTGCCCCATGGCAGTGTCTAGCAGCACTGGACACACCTAATGCAGTGGTGGCCAGGTACTATGATGGTATCCAGGGGCACAGGGGGTGCACACTTGTGTCTGGTGTTGATGTCCCAGATTATCCTTCCTGATGCTTGGCCCTCAGAGCCTTCTTGGTTCTAGCCTAATGCCCCAACCTGCTCCTTCAACTTCTTATCAATTATCTGAGCTAGTAAGTGTCTTTCAAATTGGATCCAATAAATCTATTTTTTGTTTGTGATGGCCAGATACAGCTTACATTTTAATGGGTAGAGGAAGGGCAGAGTCAATAAACAAACAAAATAAACATCAGAAATACTAGAAAGTGTTAATTATGCATAGAAAATTAAACACACTTATGGAGAGGTTGTTGAAAGGCTAGTCTCAAGTGTTGGGGGAAGACCTCTGTGTAGAGGTGACATTTAAGAGGAGATCTGCAAGATAAGAAGGAGCCAGTCATGTGAAGATCATAAGGAAGAATATTCCAGAAAGCAGAAGCAGCTACTGCAAAGGCCCCAAGGTGGGGGCTCAAGCTCACCATGTTTGAGGGACCAAAGATAAAGAGTGGTAGGGCCAGAGAAACTAGAAGTGGTAGGGAAGGCTAGATTATGAGAAACCATTGGAGGGTTGTAAATGGGGGAGTGATATGATTGCCTTTACATTTCAAGAGAGATCACTTGGCCTACTGTGTGGAAATGGATTGAACAGGAGCAAGAGTGGAAACAAGGAGACTATGAATTAGGGTCCTGGCAAAACACAGAATTCAACTCAGAAGGTCCAAAAAACAATAATGAAGAAATCACTTATAGAGGGGTGGGAAGGGTCAAGGGAACCCAGCAGAACTATTGAGGCACCTGGAGACTGGCGACAGCAGAAAGCTATTACCACCTCTAGGCCTTTTCTAAGCAGAAAAGGGAAGAAATCACGTGACCAGAGCCCAGCTAGAGTTAGAGCCATGGAGAGGAGTTGCTCCATGGAGGCCCTAGTCAGGAAGAGGCATACTTCTTGCCAGACACACGGTAACAAGGAGGGATGGAGATGGGGAAGAAATACCTTGACTTTTGTTTTCTTCCACTTCCTGATATCCTGTTGGTGCCACCCTTCAGCCCAAACTCAACCAGAATCTGGCTAGGAAGGGAGCTTGGATTATGCAGTCTTCTGGGGCTCAAGACAGAGAACAATTAAGACTGGATTTGGGGGAGGTGGTGAGGGTGATAAATAGTAAATAAATAGCAGTCCCAGTGAGAAATAATAGTAGCTTCTTCTAGGGATCGATTAAGAGCTCTGGTTCTTAATATCTATTACGATGTTTTTTAGAAATAGAAACAAAAGGATCTGCTCCTTCATTAGATGTGGGGTGAGGGGAGCTGATGGAAAGGAAGGAATACAAAATGACCAATCAATACTGTTTTATTATGAAACATACGTAAGGGTATCTAGGGAAGATTTTGTGGGTAAGCTAAGACCCAAAAGGAGTTTCCCTAGATACCTGATAGCAGATGGGCAGTCTGAGGATTTTCAGAGTGTAAGCATTTGAGTTGGAGGCACCAAATATCCAATAAGTATTTATTACTAAGAGTGTTAGTCCATGTTGTAAAACAGGATGGTACAGATCCTTCCTGTGAGGAATTAAGAATGACTTTGAGATTTCTGGCTCAAACTGGAGCATTAGATTTATCATATTGTATTACGATTGTCTTAATAGGTTTCTCTTACTAGCTGATTGAGGGCAGGGACTGGGTCTTATTTATCATTTTCCATCAGTTCTTAACACTTCATTAGAACAGGCAGAGTAGGAATGGAATAAATGCTTGCTAAATGATTATGTGTTGAATTTGAATGATAAAAATAATAATAAAAATAAACTATTCTTTTTTTAACATTAATTTTTTATTTTTATTTTTAAAGAAGATTTAGATTACATAAATGTTACATCAAAACATAGGGGATCCCCATACACCACCTCCTTTCCCCTCTAACACTTTCCCCCATTAACAACATCTTTCATTAGTGTGGTACATTTGTTACAATTGATGAACCCATATTGAAGCATTGCTACTAACCATGGCCTATAGTAAAATAAATTATTCTTCTTCTAGCTATAAAGACATGTAGTAGAGACTGTTTAAACAACTATTTCCATTTGTTATTTATGTTTTCTCCTTTTTCTTTATTTTCATTTATGTCATTTCTAGATATAAAAGTGATTAAATGTAGTAGGAGACAAGAGAATCAGATATTTGATTTAGGAGTAAGAGCTTGTTTTCTCTTTGCCAGGCATTTGTATTTTGCTCTTTTGTTTTCTTCTTCTGACTGAGATAAAGATGAGGAGGAAGGAGAGAAGAGAATGGGATTGAGATATAGTCTAAAATGAAAATGGGCACTAGCGGAGAAAAATGAGAGTGGAAAAGGAGAGCTGGGGCCAAGAGCTGCGGATGAGAGTGAAAACAGCCCAAGAGAAGATGAGATGGCCCAGCCCAGCTAGATTACACCCACCCTCTCTTTTCCATCTTTCTCTTCCTCCCATGAACCCATTCCCATTGCCACTGGCCTACATGCATACACACCTCACAAATGCAATTTATACACGAAATCCTTAATAGAACAAGAAACTCTTGCGGACGTGTGGGCAGTATAATCTGCATGAAATGACTAGATCAGAATAGTCTTTCAATTTTGATTGCATAGCTTCAATTTAAATGTTCCTGCTGTGCTTTATGAGATCTAAATATACTCAGATATCTGTTCCATAGTTTCTCAGTTACTAAGTGTAGATTTGTTTCCATGAAGCCATGCTACCAGCTGTCTCCCTGGGCACCCCGTGGAGAGACATATTCAGGGTATGCTGGAGTGGAGAGAGTCACACAAGATGGTGTGAGTCACGCACAACTCAAACCCCCATGGACAAGAAAGGAATTTGTTTTCTTCAACCTTTATTTCCCACTGTAAAAAACTAAACCAGAAAAGATATTTACAATCCAGGTGACCATTTTAATGGCCATATTGCTTGACAATCAGTTGTAAAGAAAATAATCTACTCTAGCTCTATTCAGAGCTTATTGTCACTAATTTACCTAAGAAGGCATTTACTCTAGGTTCTTAAATGGTTTACCAAATTGTTGGGCAAGATGAAGCTACAGATTCTAGGTTGAGATTTCAGGAGTGAATCCCAAAGTCACATGCAGAATTGAGCCTTTTACAATGCTGCTGCCTTTTCTATGATCAAGAAGCTGCTGGCTTCGAACCCCACAATTGCTCCCACGATCAGGGTCCCCTAAAATCAGGAAGCTGTTGTTATTGCTGCCAGAGCTAGAACCACACCACCTCTTATAATCTGTACCTGGTAGAATGTAGAATGGATGCCCACTACGTTGCCTTTCCACCCTCATGAAGGTAATGCCTGGACATCGGCACCTTTGATAAGACATCCAAGGAAAAAATAAATGTCTCCACCATCTTGTCTGCCAGCAAAAACAAAAGTAACAGCAGAAGCAGAGGAGGAAAGAAGAGTGGCATGCTCCTCACTTTTGCCTTTCAAATTTTAGGCAAGTGCACCTTATTTCCAAACCTATAACACTTCTAGACTTCTAGTGTAAAGAGATTCTGAGAAATATAATTTTAAGCTTTCTAGCTTCTCTAGTAAATAAAGGAACATATTCTAGGAGGAAGCTGGGATTATACTTAAAACCAATCCACTATATCTAGTACAATGCTTTGAATTTCCCATCTTCCCACTTGGTATAGATGCTATTACTTACAGGATGCAAGATAAATTTCCAAAGAGATGTTCAGATGACAACTTAGAGTGTGATGAAGAGAGCAAAGCATGGGATTTGGAATAAGGCAGATCTGCTACTCATTATTTTTGTGACCCAGGGCAAGTTATTGAACCTCTGTGAACCTCAGTTTTCCCATCTGTCAAAAAGAAACCATAAGCTCTATCTTGCAGTGCTATATTGAGCAATATAATATAAAGCTCCTGGCATATAAATGAGTACTGCAGCTATAGTTTTAAGGGTGATTCACTGTGCCTAATCTATTTATGCCAAATACTTGCATTCCTTCTGGGAGTCTAGAATTTTAGTATGTGCTGGGCAGAGAATCCCTACGTGACTAGCCTGCTGTGAAAAGCCAGGGCACTGTCTCTAATGGACTTCCCTGGACAGAAGCACTGCACACGTGTTGTTGCATTTGTGTTGCTGTGGAGGGAACCCCTCATGAAAGGGAGAGAGCATAAGAAAGCCTGCACAAGGATTACTCCAGACTTGGCTGTGTGTCCTTACTATACCACTATAAAAAGTCTTAGCAATGGGTATGGCTATATGCCAAGTCTCCTGAGCCTCTCTACTGGATTTCTAAACATGGTGGCCTTAGGGACCCCCGGCACATTCCCTCATGAAGTCTATAAGCTATGGGAGATGTAGGTAACAAGTCCCTTGCATTACAGATGAGATTTCTGTTTTAGGAGAATTTCAGGGCACTGTGGAGCATGGAGCCCATGGAAGGAATCCTTCACCTCTCCTTATCGCATCAGGGAAATCCTCCTGGGAAGTGAGTTCACATTGAACCCTGAATGATAAGGTTGTGTCCAGATAAACACAGTTGACCTTAAGATTGTGATACAATCTCAAGCATAATTTCATATGCTCGTCTTCAACATATCTCTCTAAACCATAATTGTCAGAACACGAAAACATTAAGAGTAATAGGCATGGCCACTCACAATAACAAGGCTTCTCTGGTCCAAATAACTCTCTATGGCAATAGAAAATCAACACATTTTGTTCTCCCAACATTCCAGCTTTCTGCAGGCTCAGATCCATCTTCACAGATAAGTGTTAGAGTCCAGCTCATGGTTCCCCTGTCCATCAGTCTTAGGATAGCCTTTTTTTTTTTTTCAAAAAAATTTTTAAAAAGATACTTAGATTACATAAATGTTTCACAAAAGATATAGGGATTCCCATATGCCCCACTCCCCACACCTCCCACACCCTCCCACATGAATATCCTTCATTAGTGTGGCACATTCATTACAATTGATCAACACATCCTGGGGCTTTGCCATTAAGCATGGACCATAGTTCACATTGTAGTCTACACTCTCTTCCACACAATTCTGCATGTTATGTGATGATATAAAATGGCTTATATCTGTCGTTGCAACATCACTCAAGACGATTCTCAAGTCCTGAAAAAGCCCCGTATTACAACTGGTTTTCTCTCTCCCTGCCCCTAGAGCCTCCAGTGGCCACTGACTCCACATCAATGTTGTAATTTCTTCCATTACTAGAATCACAATATGTCTATAGTAGAATACCAGTAAGTCCTCTCTAGTCCATAGCTCTTGCCCCAATCCTGAGGATTTTGGGATGATGATGTACACTCCACCTCCAAATGAGAGGGGGTTTATATCCCATAGGGAAGGTGGATGGGACTATCCTGCCTGCAGCTGCAAACTTTCTCCATTCCCTGGGACGGCTGTTGTCCATCATCATCTCCCCACAAGTTGTCCTGGGCGAGTCCCATGAGCTGTAGAATAGGTGTTGCAACCCTGCCAAGGATCCAGGCCCAGCTGGGACATGGACAGTCCAAAGACCTGAGTCTCTGAATGTACACCTACAAACTCCAGCACCAAGTATAGGTTTAAATAGAAGGGACAGATGAGCCATGTGTAGGGAAGATATAATTGAGTCCAACTCTGTCACTCTCAGGAGCATAAACTAAACTCCGGAGCTAGGATAGCCATTTTTTTGTTTTTTTCTATTCAGTTTTACTACCGCCTTCTTGGTGTTTTACCAGTCTATAAGTGATTCATTCCATAAAACATGCAAAATCTAGAATAAATCCTGCCATATTCCCCTACTTTCCTTTCTATTCAGGGGCAATTAGCATCTCCTCACAGTTTAGGACAGTGGTCTTCAAACTTTAATGTGCATCAGAAATAAACCCTGGAGGCTAAAACACCATTGCCGGGCCCTATCCCCAAATTTGCTCTTTCAGTAGGTCCAGGGTGGGACTTAAGAATTATATTTCTAACAAGTTTCCAGGTGATGCAGATACTACTGATCTGGAACCAAACTTTGAGAGCGACTGGTCTAAGAAATAAAGGAGGAGGCTAATATTTCTCAAAGTAGATCTGTGTATCAAGCATCTGTGGAATTCTGAGAATTCAAAAACATATTCTCAAGGACCTATGAGTTCTCTATAAGACTTTTAAATTTTGTGAAACTATTTTGATAATTCTCTTAAAAATTAATATAATAAACTTCATTATTTTAAACTATTAATATAAACTTACTCTGACAATGCTGGCTATTGCAATTTAATTTCAGGACCCACATTTGCATTTATGATTATAATCATATTGGCACCAAGTTGTGCACCTTTAATTGTTGCTAATTAGACTGGATATAGGATAGGAACAAAAGTGGACTAAATATGTAAATGATGTACTCACAATTAGTTAAGACCAAATGAGATTATTAGTGCTGTTTGACTGGAGATTTAGCAGTAATTTGAATAGAAAAGTGTTAGAGAAAAGTGTTATATGAAAGTAAAAGTATGTCAAATTCTAAAGAACCCATGTGGTAGAAGACAGTACCACGTTACATTCTCTTCACAAATGGTGCTTTAGTTTCAGCTGTCACACAACATTATCATTACTTTTATTAAAGTGAGGCATTATTTGAATCCAGATAATTGGATAAATACATCGCTTTTCATTGAGCTGTTTAGCGTAACTTAGAAATTGCCAGAGCTCATATCTTATCAGTAAATTTCATAAATAGACTGGAGGCCAGACTTTGTGATCCAAAGATAGATCTAAACAACTAATTACAGTGATAAAAAGATTGCTGTTTCAATCTTAAACTCAAATGCAAGGAAATTTTAATAAAGTTCTCCTTATGTGGATGACAAAAACTAAAGAAAGGGTATGAGTTTTAAAGAAGACAAAAAGAAAGTGTAAATTGCAAATAGATGTGGATGGAAGATAGAAGAGAGAGGGAGAAAAGAGGGAGAGTGAAAGAAAGAGATGTCAATGAAGAGGAGAGAGAAAGCCAGCAGAAATCTGCCTGGGAATAAATGATATATCTCCATAGAGGTCAAAGACATATTATACCATATATTTATGAGAATATGAAATTTATCGTGACAAGGTTTATACAAGAAACCCATGAATCTTTTTCTTCCTGCTATGCTAGAACCATCAATCAAAATAACTATATATACTGGGAAACGGATGTGGCTCAAGAGGTTCGGCGTCCGTCTACCATATGGAGAGACTGGGGTTCGATCCCCGGTACCTCCCGGTAAAAAAAAAAAAAAAAAAATAACTATATATATACTTTACTCAAACAAGTTTAAAAAACAGCAATGTCACATTGGTCAAATGGCTTTGATTTAAAGGAGCAGATATATTTAAACATTTATTTCAGCAATTCACAAATTGTTGAGTTCTTACTACATCCCAGGCACACTAGGCATCAGATGTACAGTGGTAAATAAAATAGATGGGATACCCATCTTAATGGGGTTCACTGTGTTGAGGGGGCTAGAGGTAACAAGAAACCATGAAATTAGACTACATCATGGAATCACTTGTGCAGAGGAAACACAGGAAACTACAGAAACAGTAGGAGGGGCACCTGATTCAGATTTAGAGGGTCAGGAAAAGATTACTTAGGAGGATGGGTAGGAAAGGACTAGCAGCCGGGTCTGTAATCTATTTTCTTCCTCTGAGGAATGCCTAAGAAGACATGACATGGTCAAATCACTTTGTAAACATGCTGCTGACAAACTTAAGGGGATTTTCTAGGAGTAGGATTCTTATGTATGAAATGGCATCTTTATGGATTATCTACGTTGTTACTGCAAGTAAACCTGAAATTTATGAATTTATGGTATTAACTCACTGGAAAATGTCACAGAAACTATCTAATTAGTGGGATAGATAAAGGAGATGTTCCATAATAGAAATGGCTCTCTTTTGCAAGCAATGCCCCTCAAGCATCACTTAGAACCTCACATGTTCTAATGTTCATCTTAAAATGAGATGAATAGATCTGAGTACATTTGTAGATGGTCTCAGATTGTTCATGTATCCCTTGTGTATTGCGATTGCCTGTGTGCTCTGAATGCAACAACTGAATCTTTTGTGTTATCTCAGCAATGACAAACTGGCATGAGGAGTAAGTAGGAGTTAGCCAGATAAAATGATGTTGAGGGTTGGGGAGAGAGATGGACAAGGAATGGCAGAAAACTGGATTTATAGAGCAAACAGTTTATGAAAGAGCACATTCAGGAAAGTTGAACGAAGATTGGCTAGAGCAAAGAGTAAAAGCTACATCAAGCAGAAGTCAAGTCATAGAAGGCCCTGTGGGTCCTTTAATGAGCATGTAATTTAATCCCAGAGCAATAGAATACAATTGAAGTGATTTAAGAATGTAAGTGACAGGAAATGGTTTGCTTTTTAGAAAGACTGCTCCATCTGTAGTACAGAGAAGGCATTAAAGAAAGGTAAGAAGACAAAATAGGTAGCTATTAAAATAGTAATAATGTATCTAGACTAAACACTCCAAGCAAAAGATGAAGCTTGTCAGACTAGATTTAAAAACAACAATGCAAGCCCCAATTATATAACTGCTGGGGAAGTCAGGAAAACACCTAGCAGCATCTCCCAGCCCTTGCCTACTCCTTCCTTCTTTTCTATTATACACAGATGTTTCCATTCCACAGCTTGGCAATAGAAACTATCAGCCCCAGATGCTTTTCTGGGCAGGAACTCTCAGTGGCTGGACCCTCTCCCCCTGGGGTTGTATAAATACTCACCCCTCAAACCCCGTAGGGTCTCTCCTCCCCAGTGCAAAGTGGGGCACATCCACTGGCCGATGAATGCCAGGGAGTTGGCTAGCTACTTCTACACTGAGATCAATGACGTTGGGGCTTCCACTGCCTGGTGTACACTCCCCTGGTTTCTTATATCTATTTTCATTCTGGAACCAGGCAAACCCACATTCAAGCCACCCAGGCTTGAATGATATTGTGGTTAGTGTGAACGTGGTCATTTTCAGGAGACAATTAGAACTGAAGATGTGGCCCCAGAGGTGAAAATGAAAGTATGAGTTTTTAAAGAGAAGGAGATATGGGATATGTAAAATAGGTATAGACAGAAGTCTGG
Organism: Tolypeutes matacus; assembly: GCA_026826555.1. Taxonomy (NCBI): domain Eukaryota; kingdom Metazoa; phylum Chordata; class Mammalia; order Cingulata; family Chlamyphoridae; genus Tolypeutes; species Tolypeutes matacus. The sequence continues at coordinate 307,258 of JAKSZT010054489.1, forward strand.
AGAGGATCTCCTCTCATGGCTGTTCTGTATTTACAGTGAGGGCACCACTGCCACCTTGATCAACCAGGTCTAATGGAGGAGTCTTGGTTGCCTCGAGTCCAACCCCTTCTCCAACAAAACTTTATAGTCAGTTGGAGTTAGGGAAGAGGAAGCAGGGGTGGGGAGGGACCAATTGACAGTGAAGCTACAGGTGCTTCTTGGCTGCAGCCTCTGTTTAACTGGATCCTTCAGAAAGTTAGACAAGTATATCCCACTCTGGATGACTTTCATCATATTCCAACTAAGCTTTGGAGGAAGTCGTGGTCATGCTGCAACAACTGGGTGCTGGTATGTTCATATTCCACCCTAACTGGATTCCCATTTCATGGCAGAACAGAGATGATTTTATTAGAAAGGAGCCTCCTGAGTGGGGTGATAGGCTAGGAATGCTCTTCATTCCCATCTCCAGGGCTTTCCCTGGGAGACACGATTGAGCGGAACAATCGCATCTTGCTTGGGCCAAGGGCCTCTTGTACGAGGAAGGTGGCCACCATGTGATGGCTGCCATCGTAATTTTTTTTTTTTTTTTTTTTTTTTTTTTTAAGATTTTATTTATTTATTCATTTATCCCCCCCTTGCTGCCTGTGCTCACTGGGTCAGCCAACCACGCCGTGCGGGCGGGCCTGCCCTCACCAGGAAGCCCCGGGAACCGAACCCGGGGCCTCCCATATGGTAAACGGGAGCCCTACTGATTGAGCCACAGCCGCTTCCCTGCCATCGTAATTGACAGAGGAGCCAGACTGGAGGGCAGTAGGCACACACCTGATTACCCAGCAAATCCTGTAACCTGTGGGATGGGTCTAAGGTCACCCCTTCTTCTTGAGGTCCCCATTTGCCAAGCTTTGTTTTTGGGACTACTAAGAGCAAGGGGTCCCAAAGAATACCATAGATGGGATCTCCAATGGAGAACTTTGGGAACAATATAAGCTAGAAGGAGGACCACGGGTTTATGGGGACAATCTGCCCCTGCCTGACCCCCCCCCCATAATCCCCAGATATGAGCAGTAAGGAGGAAGAAGATCATGCAGATCTCCCACCTCTCCCTTCAGCCCTGACTGAGGGGTCTGGCCCCTGGTAGGGACCCTCTTTACTCAGAGTTGACTAAATTAAAAATGGCCTAGGGGTGGGACCAAGGCCCTGACCACTCCTTGGGGACCAGAGGCCATATGCCCCAGTGCATGTACAATTTGGGGGCAGTGAACAAACCTTTATGGCAATATTGGATACAGGTACCCAGGTCACTATCATTCTGGGAGATGCAGAGGGGAGAGGGCAATAAATAATGTTGGGAGGTTTTGGGCATTCTACACTGGTTTGGTGATGGGAGGTTACTGCTACCTGTGAGTTGGGGCCTTTGGCTGCCCCTGTAACTGTGTTTCCCACTGGGGAATGTATTATAGGGATTGCCATCCTGCACTGCTGCTCATCCTAGTCACCACTGTGGGGATACACTCCACCGTTCTAGAAAATTCTGGCCATCAAGATTGGACAAGTGACAGACTATACCCTCCTGGTACTCCACTCTCCTTGCCCCATTGTCCAACAGTTGCAAAACTGCTCCCTGATGGGGACAATGACATTACTGAACTCATAAGGGATCTTCTATCTGTGGGTATGCTCTGCTCCACCATTTCTGCCTGTAATAGCCCTGAATAGCCAGTGAAAAAGGTGGCTGGAACAGAGCGGCTGACTTAGACTATGGGTGCTTGAGTGTAGAAGTGCCCCCTTTGGCACCCATGATCCTAGACATTGTGCTGTTTGCATATTGGCACCAGCATATTCCTTATCTCAGTATCTTCTTGGTAGTACCCCTATATCAGGTGACATGGAAAGCAGGTACTTTCCACTGGGGAATTGAGGAGGAACAGGCCCTGCAGGAGATAAAAGGGCCATTTTAGCTGCCCTGTCTCTATGACTTTCAGAGCCTGGATCTCTGTTAGAGCTACAGGTTTCTACAGCCCGGACCCACATCGACTGGTCTCTCTGGCAGAAAGAGGGAACAACAGGATTTTGCAGGTCCCTGGGTTTTGGGACCAAGATGTTCCCAGACACAGCCCAGCAGCACTCCTCCTCCAAGAGGCAACTTCTGTTGCCTTGCTGGAAAGGAAAAGGATCACTGAGAGCACTCAGGTCCTCTTTGGAATGGAAATTCCCATCATGTCCTGGGTCCTAGGTAATCAGAACACTCACCTAGGCAGAGCCCAACAACAGAGGATCATCAAATGGAAGTGGTACATTTAATGTCACACTTGCCTGGGCCCCAGGAGCAACACACTTGCATGAGCAGGTGGAGGAAGTTCTCTCAACAATGGTTCTGTTGCAGCACCAAGTGAGGACCCTTTCCTCCCTTCATTGGCATCCTGGGGACCTCAACTCAAGAATGTCCACCAGATCAGCATTGGTTCATTGATGGATCAGCCAAGCTGAAGCCATCTGGCATCTATTAGGCAGAAGCTGCTGTTTCCCTTGCTTTCATCAAACTATATACCACCTCTGGCTCTGGAAAAAGTGGCCAATGGGCTAAACTGTGAGTGGTCCTCTTAGCCCGGGAACACTCAGAGAACCTAAGCACTCACTTGTGTACCTGTTTACGGACTCATGGGCCCTACAATCCCAAGGTCCATCCTGCACCTTTGTCATGGTACACAACCCATACATTCAGGCTATAGCTGTACCTTTTCATTTTATTGCACAGATGTGGTACATACACAGAATGCCTTGGAAAAGCAGCTCTGCCACCCTTTCAGGTACCTAGATGATCTCTCCTTTGACCAAGGATCCCACTTTACTGCACAATCCACTCAATGATAGACCCAGATTCAGAACTAGATGTACCTTTCTTGTCATCCACTACCGACACTCAGCCGGCATTGTGGAGAAATTTAAAGGCTGCCTGAAAAAGGAGCTTTGGTGTCTACAGCCTGACAACTTTCTTACTGGATGGCCTGTCTCCCTTACTTGGGCCTCTGGAAGTTGAACTCAGCAGTTTTTGGAAGGAACTTCCTAACATGGGTGGGGGGTGTGGGGGTGTGTGTGTGGGGGAGTTGGTAGGACAGAAATCCAAGAACCCAGGTATCACTGCATATCTACCCTTGCACCTATTAAGATGAGGACTGGCCCTGAAAGAGGGATCAAGGACACAGAACTTGGGAGATCACCCTGCTTTTTACCCCATTACACCTTCTTCACAATTCCCAGGATGGTGGGAGGTACCAGGCAGAGAGAAAAGATGATGGAAGCAGGCCTAGAAGTACTTAACACAAATGTGGTGGCAATCCACTGGGCTGGATGTATGGGGCCTGACACATGCATACTGGATAGTGGACAACACCTACCCCTGGTTGGGTCACCAGCCCCCTTGGGAATGGTTGAAGGATAACTTTGAGGAGTCCTGACAAGTCTCAGCTATCAGTAAAGGGTGGAACAGGGCCAGAAGATATGGATAATGTACTCAGATCAATGGAAAAAAGGTGAGGTTATAGTTCAGGGGAAAAGACAGACTGAATGGCCTTACAGGGAAAAGATGTTACTGCAAATAGGCTGAGAAAAGTGTCTCCCATGGGAGGTGGTTGCATGACCACCCTGTCCTGTCAGGACTATTTTCTGCTCCCTTCTCCTGTTTTCTACAACTCTGACCTGGTAGCAACCTGAAAGGAAAACTCTTTTGTCCAGCTAACCCAGGCCATCATGATGGCAGGGAAGCTGACCAACTGCTGGATCTGCCATTGACCCCTCACTTCCTCTCCCCTCTTTGCTGAGTCTAGGTTAACATTCAATGAGCTGATTTTTCCCTGCCTCGCATTTGAACTGACATCACAGAGTCCTTCATTTATGCCCTGTGACAAAGATAATGGCACAGCCATTGGCCATTCACTCTTCTCTACACCCCCTGAACAACCTGTTGGGATGCAACAACTCCTAAAGTACTGAAACTGGCGAATGGCTCAGTTCTCTTTCCAATTTATGATCTCAAGCACAGCATGATTTTCCTGGGGGTGGTCCGTGATTCTGGATTTACCTCTTTCGGCAGATCGTTATTGCCCTGGCTGGAAGTAAGCACCAGTGAACACATGATATGCAATATGTCAGCCACCTTGGCTGATACTGTTCATAGCACAAGCCCTTCAGGCTCAGCAAAACTCATTAGACTCTCTCAAGTTATAGTAATGTTTGATAATCACATTGCCTTAGACTTCCTCCTAGCCCAACACAGAGGCACAAGTGCTATTGCTAGCACCGCTTGCCATATGTAGGTTAATACCTCAGCGGAGGGGGAACAGAAGGTGACTAAAATACAATGGCAAGCCCACTGGCCACAAAGTGTACCAAGAGCTTCTATGTGGGCGGTGTCTCCTGGGAGGAAAGCGGACATGGATGCAACCAATGCTCCAGACAAGAGTCTGATCACCCTGCTTGGAGTAATGGTATGCATAGGTGAAGCCCTCCTAATGCACTACAGTTACTGGTGACCCCAAAACTTTGCTATCAACATTATTGACAACCATGGGCCTGTAGGCTTGACCCATTTCCACCTTCATGTCTAAGGTAGAAGATGGGCTTATGTTGTGGAAGCTAATGGGAAGGAGTAGACTACAACTGGTCTAGAGTCTGAACGGTGAACTTCTGGAGAAGTCGTGGACACACCTAGCAGCCATCTCCCAGTGCTTGCTTAACCCCACTTCCTTTTCTATTGTGTGCAAATGTTTCAGTATGTTTGCCTTCACAACCCAGAAACTGGGAACCAGCAGTCTCAGCTGCTTATCGGGGTGGCATTTCTCAGTGGCAGGACCACCTACCCCTGGGGATAACTCAACTCTCAAACAGGGTATTTCCTCTCCAACAGGAAGTGGGGTATGTAGGACTGCCGTCCACTGACACTGACCTGCAGCTGGCCTCCCCAGGAAATCGGCTGCAATGCAATCTCTTCCTCTGCTCTTTTGGACTCTGTGCTGTGTAAGCAATAAAGTGGCCATTTGCTGAAAGTTTCTGTTGTCCTGAGCCTATGTTCCTATGACACACCTTATAGCAACTTGCTTCATTATAATGCATACAAGTGGCATAACTTAAATGAAAATATAGAAGCATTTAAAATAAAAAGACAGAAAAAAATACCAAGCAAATCACTAACTAAAAGAAAGCAGCTATACGTACATAACTATCAGAAAAAGTAGATATTAAGGCAAAAAGCATTACTAGACATAAAGAAGTACAGTTCATGATGATAAAAGGGTTAATCCAACAGAAAGATATAACAATTGTAAATATGCATGCACCTAATTATATAAACCACAAAATATTTAAAACAAAATCTGATGATACTAAAAGGTTACATATCCACAAATATAGTAGAAGATGTTAACAGACCTCTCTCAATAACTGAAGTGATAAGGGCATTATGAGATGGAAATTTAAAGGCCAAAATCTCTCATGAACATAGACTAAAAAAATTCTAAACAAAATATTAGGAAGTCATACCCAAGGATAATATATTATGACCAAATAGGATTTGTTTGAAGAATGCAGGTCAGTTTAATATCAGAAAATCAATCAATGGAATGAATTGCTCTAATAGACTAAAGGAGAATTAAGTGAATGACTATCTTAATATTGGTAAAAACACTTGATAAAATTTAACATCCATTCATAATTTTTAAAAAGAGACCTTAGTTACTAATAATAGAAAGAAACTTTCTTAATCTGACAAATGTTATCTACAATAAAATTTATAACAAATAATATTCTTAACAGTGAAACTACTAAGTGTAAAATAAATGTGTCCAATATCTCTTCTTCTATTCAATATTGTAGTGGGCTCTGGCCAGTGCACTTAGGTCAGAAAAGGGCATACAAAAATCATAAAGATTGGAGAGGGAGAAATAAAGCTGCCATTATTTACAAATGTCATAATTGTATTTAGAAAATCCAAAAGAATACAATCACAATAAATTAAATTTAATAATTGAATTTAGCAAGGTTACTGGAAAAGAGATCAAGATACAAATATCAAATTTATTTCTGTATACCAGGAGCAAACAGAAGATGAAATTTTAAAAATTATACCATTTACAGTAGCATCAACAGATATCAGATATGTAGGAATAAATATATTGAAAGGTGTGCAAGATTTCTACAGTGAGGAATTCTGATGAGAGAAATGATGCAGACCCGGACACTGACAGACCTTATGCAGATGCAGCCTGTCATGTATTTCTCAGCTTAAACTTGCAGGGTCTCTTGAAGCATCCATAAACGGAATTGGTGATCTCTCTAACTGCTCAGGAATGTCTTGATAAATCTCTGTTATCGCTCAGATAATTAATATCTTACCTAAGGAAAGAAAAGCTGTTTCCTATTTTCAAAATGTTTGAAGTTCTTCCTTCTCACTTCTCTGCTCTCTCTCGTATATAAATATTGCCTTTGCCTTTTTAAGGATGAAAACAATCTACTACTTATTTCTCTTGCTATAGTAAATGGTATGGTAATAATTAACTACATATCTGGATTATTCTTTGACAACAGGGAAAACTATAGAAGGAATTAAAGAAGACCTAAATAAATGGGGATATCTCATGCTCATGCAATGGAAGATTCATGTTGTAAAAGGTCTATTTCCCCCCATTTTAATCTATACATTGAACTCAATAACAATATAAATCCCAACAGGGTGATATTTTGGTGGGAACTGACAATGTTAAAATATATGTGGAGGTTATGTTGAGTGAAGCAAGCCAGGCACTGAAGGATGAACAGTATATGACCTCACTGATCTGAACTGAGGAAAGTGAGCAGTCTCTGAGAACCATTGTCTGAAAGATAGGTTAACAAAGGAGAGTAAGAGAAGAGCAGGCT
>JAKSZT010054489.1:317145-401849 GCA_026826555.1 Tolypeutes matacus
GGGGGGAAAAACAGGACTATAGTAATATCAGACAAAGCAGATTTCAACACAAAAAGTATTCCCAGACAAAAAGAAACACTTTATGATGCTAAAAGGATCAATCCATAGCAGGCAAAACAATTTTAAATGTTTGCATCTAATTAACAGTTAAAAAAATATAAAGCAAAAATTAACTAAAAGGAAAAACAGATAAATCCATTATCAAAGTTGGGGATAACACTATACATAGAAAAAACAAAATGAATAGTTATACTAATATTGACATATAAAACAAATTAGACTGGTTGTCCATTGGTGGGAGTGGAGAACAATACATAAGTGTAAATAACAGAAGAAAAGGGAAAAATTTTAATTGAATTAAAAATGGAGCCTTGCAAAGGCTGATGACAGGATTCCATATACAAAACAAATATATACTTCAATTCCTGGAGCTCAGATCGAAAGAGAAAATATTTTTGGAAAATTCTATTATTATAAATTTTTTCTTACCAGCATCACTGTTAAGTTCATAATTCTTCCAAAGTTGTCAATGTAGTAGACACTGTCTTGATACCATGAATCACAATGTAGATAATTATACATTCCAAAAGCATGCATGTGTTCCAGTGTATATTGATCATCTCGAAGTTTTACTTCTGCCACAGCTAAAATATAAGAAAAATAGACATAAGCATCAAGAATTTTACTTTAGGTTGTTCCTTTCTGCAGAACATTAACAAGACTAAAGAATCACAGAATGCCAAGACACAAAAGCCTTTGGTGCAATGCATTATATTGTTTTCTTTCAGGTACCTCTCCCTTATAACCATGAATAAAAAGAATAGAGAAATTCTGAAAATGGAGGAGTTTCCTTCTTCTGGGGAAATATTAAGTCCACTTTTAAATGCTTTCACTTCTACTACTTCATTCATTCTTGCCACATATTAAGAAATAAAGAGAATCTGTTATAATGCTAATTATACAGTTAGGGAAGTAAACCCAAATGGTGACTCCCCAATGTTACACCCATCGTTCCCAAAGGTACAGAACAAAACAATCTCATAGTTGGAATAGAAACGAGGTTCCACATATGGAACAGTGCTCTTTTCACTACACAAAGCTGCTTCCCTAATAAATCTGCCAAATGTGATCCCTGCCTCCCACTCCTCCTACTCTTCCGTTCAGTTAGCAATCCTTACAACTCAGGGATACCCATGACCTAGAGTTAACTTCTGCCCCAATAGGAAATAAATAAGTGGACTATGCTGGGCCAATACCTTGCCTTAATATGAAACTCAATTTTCTGTATTTTCTGTATTATGATTTTATTTTCTTCTTTTCCCAGAATGTTTACCAGTTTCTACCTCCATTAACTGTCTTGATTCCTGGCTGACTTACATTCATTCACTTATCCAATCAACAAATATTTTAATAGAAAGAACAGAACCTACTTTCTTGGTGCATCTGATCTAGCAGGGAAATGGACATTAGTCAAATAATGACATAAATAAAATTATAATTAAAAACTATAATAAGTGCTATAAAGAAAAACTACTGGTATTATGAGAACACATAACCTCGGGAACTGATCTATTTGGGGGAATTAAGGAAAGCTTTCCAAAGTTTCAGCCAAGATACAAAGGATAAAGAAGAGGTAGCTATTAATAAAACATATTTACACATATACACATATCCCTACCTACTGCAGACAGAAGGAAAAGCAGGCAAAAGGAGAAGAAAAATTTTGCATTTAAGGAACCAAAAGAAGGCCAGACTGGCTGAAATACAGAGAGAACGAACAGAATTGTACAAGAAAGGGTATACTGATGAATGAGGTTAGAGAACTGGGCAGGAATTGGATCATGGAAGTCCTTGCTGTTATATATCTTTGTTGATAAACCCAAAGCAGTAAGAATCCACTTAAGAGATTTTAAGCAGGAGAAAAAAGTTCACATTGAAATTTATAAAAGATTACTTATGACTACAATGTGGAAAATAGACTGGAACAGAGAAGAGTAAAATCCAGAATGATCCCTTATGAAACTTAGTCCAGGTGAATGCTGTTTAAAGTTTGGAGATATTTCGGCGGTACTATCATTATAATTTTATGACAGATTTTAAAGAGGCCAAAGAAATTATTATTCTATGACCCAAGCAAGTGTTTATTTTATAACGAACAGTTAGAAACATATACATTGCACTGATTAGGAGGGAAAGAATAATCAATTCTTGGTTTTCTAGCACCACTCTATGGATGAAACTCGATACTGCAGGAAACGTGTATGGTAACAACAGCCCAAAGCACTTATACAAAGAAACAACCAAACTACCTTCTTCTTATCTGGACCAAAGACCCCTGGGCAAGCCTGAACAAGCCTTAAGGTTCTTAGCCATTTGCCATATTACAACACCTTACTGTGAACAAAAGGATTTAGAAAACTGTTATTAGGAGATCACGATATAGTAGGGTTTAGGGTGTTGCATTCCCATAAGATAATTTGTATGTTGTTAGAGCACAAAAGTGACATGGTGTTTTGCAGGCTTACTATTTTATAACACCTCTGTAAGTGCTGCCTCTCTGGCCCTGAGTAAGAAAGGAAAAGTTATACTGCATTTTTCATGTCAATCATCTTGAATATAAAAGGGGTTGCAGAGCAACTCAAAGGAAAAAAGTAGTGCCCAGAAGGTAATAGGAACTTAACCACTGGCACAGATCTTTTTTAGGGCCCTTCTAGAAAGGATAAGTCAGGGGAAGGGGGATCAAATCCTGGATCCTTCAAATAGCTAAAGAAAAGGAACCTCTCTAACAGAAGGCTGAGAAGCCAGTACAGTTAATATTTTATTATTGAATGTTATCTTGCAGTGGAAATGAAATAACTTATTAACTTTGCTGAAAGACTCTTCTCTTGTAGTCTTATGAAAAGAACTTAGAACCTAACAAGAAAGGAGTCTCCCTAATCTTTGCCCAGAAACCTCAAAAAACACACATGAAACCTCAAAAACCTATAGTTTTTTCACTCACAAATAATTGGTCCATTCAATTATGTTGAATGTCTACTATGTGCCAGACATACTTTCATATACTATGTTCATCCAAATGAAATGGTCAATATTCAAATCTTCTAACAGCGATTAAATATGGTTCAACTTAATAATTAAAACTTATATAAGCAAAATAACAGTAAGAAAAAAAGGGTGATGGGGTGGGGGTAGTGGGACAAAGAACATCAACTTAAAAACAAAGGTCATTTCATAGCCCAGTTCTTTTTTAGAATTAACCTAGTGAGTTATGTATTCTTTTTAACTAGTTGCTGTGTTTGTTGTTTGAGTATGAACATATATAAAAAAAGTGAGATTATAAATACGTACAAGTTCTGAAGCAGGGCTCATGGAACAGGGACAGGGCTAGAGTTAGGAGCATTGCTTCCACTAAACTTAAAGCTTCTGGGGGAAATTTTTAGAATCTATAACAAATTCATCAGGATATCTTCTCCATATTGTCCTCTATAAGAAATAGATATGAATTGTACAGTAAATCCTATATAACATATAGTAGTTATATGGCTCTCTTCCCTCCCTTTACACCAACTATAGCCTAAATCTTCATCAGTTTTTCTTTTCCTTGTGAAAGTAGAAGTAGCCCAGAGAGACCACATAGAACAGCAGAAAAAGCATGAATTTTAGGGTCAGCTTTGCCACTGATTATAAGCCATTGATTTCTCATCCGTAATAGAGGTTAATAATATTTATCCTCTAAAATCAGTGAAAAGCTAAAATTAAAAATATGTAAAGTATTTACTATATGGCGTATAAAAAGAATTAGAAATATTGATTCCACTGTTGCTCTTCTTTCTTCCAAGGCATTCTCTTCTGCCACTACTGGCGCCTTCTTTATAGTAGTTATCTCCTCTCCACTTGGCCCTTCTCCACTTAAATCTGTCAAAAACTTCCGCACTCACAAAATAAACAAATGAAAACGTTTTCCTCCTCACTGCCCTGCACTTTTATCCTGTATTTCTCAAGCTTCTTTAAAAAGCAGACATCGCTCCCATTTTCCCACTATTCATTCCCTACTTAAACCATTTCAATTGTTTCTAGCTTTGCCTTTTACAGAAATTTCTTTATTTTTTCACTTAAAAATATATATTGAACAATATCTACTTCTGGCCAAGATGTAGAAACATGGACCTGATTTACTGTCCCAATTGAAACAACCAGCAAGGTAAAATTAAATTAAATAAACCAGACAAAAGTACATGAAACAGTTTTCAAGACATTAGATATCAGGCAATAAAGAATAATGATCCTTACTAAACAAATTAAATGAGCCATATCATTGCCCCAGCTTACCACCTTGAATGAGTTTCCTAGCTACAGCACAGGGAAGGGGAACTGAGGTGGAACCCAGCATACTTCCTGAGTTGAAAAGACAAAGCTGAAAGTCTGGTGAGATTAAGGCAGTTATGATTCATAGGACAGAGTACCAGAGAGCAGAGAGCTGCATAGAGAGAACCACAGAGCACTAATGGCATGTGTTTGAGGAAATGACCACAGCAGGAAAAGAACCACCCGAAAGGATTAGAAGCAATAGTGCTGGACACACATACAAGGCTGGCAATGGATCCCATCAGGTAGAATGGAGAAATTGCCTAATTCATGGGATACCGTGCAGAGTAAACAGGAAAGTCTACCCTCAATAGTGGGGAATAATCAGCCCTAGACTGAGTTCTGCAACAGAGGAGTCTAACAACCAAAAATGCAAGACCTGAAGATTTTAACCTGTTTCTAAGTAACTAAACTTTATCCCATAACAAAGTTCAATTAGATTTATAGGAATACAAAAAATATCCTACACTGAACAAGGTAAAATTCACAATGTCTGGCATCTAATCAAAATTAGCAGGCTTGCAAAGAGGGAAGAAAACAAAACCCTTAAGGAGGGAAATAACCAATCAATAGAAACCAAAACATAACTGACACAATTGTTACAATTAGTAGACCAACACATTAAAACAGTTATTACAAGTGTATTCTATTTGTTCAAAACAATACACTGAGACATGAAAGATGTAAAAAAACTACTTGAATTGAACTTTTAGAGATGAAAAATACACTTGATGCAATTAATGGCAGATTAGGTATTGCAAAAGAAAAAGTTAATTAAAATTAAAGGCATGAAAATAGTAACTATTTTCTATTTGTTTCTAATAGAAAAAGAAAAGAGAAACAGCATTGGTGACCTGCAGACAACATCCAGTCATGTAAAAATAGCAAATTGGAGTCCTCAAAGGAGAGAAAAGAGATGGAAAACAACTGGAAGAAATAATGGCTGAAAACTTTCTAAACTTCACACTATTAATTTACAGAACCAAGAAGCTCAACAAACCCCAAGTACAAGAAACATGAAGAAAATCATACCAAGTCACAATATAATCCACCTGCTTAAAACCAACGTAAAACAAAATAATCTGAAAAGCAGCCAGAAAAATAGCTATGCTATGTAGAAAACAACAAAGAGAAGTATGACATCAGATTTCTCATCAGAAACAATACAAATGAGAAGACAGTGGAGCAACATCTTTAAAGTATTGAAAAAAAATGCTAATCCATAATTCTATGCATGACAAAAATATCTTCAAAAACAAAAATAAAATTAATTATTTTATTTCCCTTACTGGTAAGTTTTCTGTTGTTGTAGCTGTTGTTGTTGTTTTGAGGTACCAGGGCCAGGACTGAACCTAGGACCTTGTATTCGGGAAGCTGGTGCTCAACCACTGAGTCACATTGGCTCCCCTGAGTTTGTTTGCTGTTTCATTTTTGCTTTTTTCTTAAGAGGCACTGGGACCGAACCTGGGACCTCCAATGTAGGAAGTAGGTATTCAACTGCTTAAGCCACATTCACTTTCCTGATAAGCATATTTTTAATACATACCATTGTCTCTTTTCCACTTGAAATGACGTCACTCTATACAATAGGTTATTTTAGAATGCCCAGAAATTTGAGGGGATTTTCCCATTATAAAATATAAAGTGTTTTCTGAGGAAACAAATTGGTACAATTTATCTTCTTCTGGAGAATATAGACAATTGGGTCTCTAAAAATTCAATGGAGCACTACCTGGATGGGTTTATGGATACTAATAATCACTTACATAAATTGAAAATAAGATAAATTAAGTGTTCCTAGAAAAGAAAGTAGAATTTCACTATTTATGTTTTAAATTGCTGGATCTTTTACTACTTTTTCTTCTGTAACACAGGAAAAAAAGATTTGGCTGTAGACTAAATTAACATCAAGTTATTAACATGGAGGTATCTTAATCTATTATTCATATATGTGTTTATGTATATGTAATCACAATCATATAGGTATATAAAGAATAGTAGATATACATTAATGAGTAATTAAAAAAAAATAATTGTTCAGAAATGATCCTTTAAAAAATGTTGTGCTTCTGTCATATCATTGAACGATTTTTACAAAAAGTTCTTTGCTTGAAAATTTTGCTACTGTTGTTATCATATATTGTCATTTAAATTAAGAATGTAGCCATGACTTTGTTTGGGGGCATTTATGACTTATACCTATATCAAGATGCAATACCAGTTTTCCCCAAAAAATCTTCTAAATAAAAACTCTGAATTCAGAATAATAAAACTTAAAATGTCTTGTTAAAAAAAAAAAAAAAAAAAAGAAAAAAAGGTAAACAGTGCTTGTTTCATCAGCACATATTCTAAAATTAGAACAATACTGAGAAGATTAGCACGGCCACTACTTAAGGATGAAATGCAAATTGGTGAAGCATTCCATATTTTTATACATTCTTCTCAACTGCTCATGGATCTTTCTCCAGGATAGATCTTAAATTGAGTCAAAAAAAATTTCTCAATAAATTTTGAAAGACTAAAATTATACAAAGCATTTTCTGTAATCATAATTGAATAAAGCTGGAAGTCAACGACAGACAGAAAAAGGGGAAAACTCACAAAAATATGGAGATTAAACAACACAGTCAGTAAGGCAAAGAAGAAAGTGCAAGAGAAATCAGTAAATATCTTCAGACAAATGAAAATGAGAACACAATATATCAGAATCTATGGGATGCAGCAAAGGTAGTGCTGAGAGAGAAATTCATAGCTCTCAATGCTTAGATTAAAAAAGAGCTAAAATCAGTGACCTAAACACACAGCTGGAGGAACTAAAAAGAGAACAGCAAACTCTTCTCAAAGCAAGCAGAAGTAATGAAATAACAAAGAGCAGAGCAGAAATAAATGAAATTGAGAACAACAAAAAAAGAGAAAATTAACAAAACCCAAAGTTGGTTCTTCAAGAACAACAAAACTGACAAAACCCTAACTAGACTGACAAAAGAAAAAAAGAGAGAAAATGCAAATAAATAAAATCAGAATTGAAAATAGGGACATTACTGCTGATCTCACAGAAATAAGAGAGACCATAAGAGAATACTACAAACAACTGTATGCCGAACTAGAAAATGTAGGTGAAATGGAAAAATTCCTAGGAACATACGAACAACCAACACTAAAGCTAGAATAAATAGAAAGCATCAACAAACCAATCACAAGTAGAGAATAAAAGCAACAGACATCAAACAACCGTCCAAAATGAAAAGTCCTGCACCAGATGGCTTCACAGGTGAATTCTTCCAAGTATTCATAGATTTAATACCAATTTTATTCAAACTCTTCCAAAAAATTGAACAGGATGGAATGCTACCAAACTCATTCTATGAAGACAGTATCACCCTAAAACCAAAGCTAGATAAAGATATTATGAAAAAAGAAAACTATAGATCCATTTCCCTAATGAATATAGATACAAAAATCCTTAACAAAATACTCGCTAATCAAATCTAACAGCACATTAAAAGAATTATTCATCATGATCAAGTGGGTTTTATATAAGTCATGCAAAGGTGGTTCAAAAAAAGTGAAATCAATCAGAATAATAGAGCACATTAATGAACCAAAGAAGAAAAATCACATGATCATCTCTCCTGACGCAGAAAAGGCATTTGACAAAATACAGCATCTTTCCTGATAAAAATACTCCAAAAGACAGGAATTAAAGGAAACGTTCTCAACATGATAAAGGACATTTATGAAAAACCAACAGCTAATATTGCAATCAATGATGAAAGACGGAAAGCTTTCCCGTTGAGATGGGGCACAAGACAAGGTTGCCCACTGTCACAACTGCTGTTCAATATAGTGCCAGGGGTTCTAGCTAGAGCAGTCAGGCAAGAAAAAGAAATAAAAGGCATCCAAATTGGAAAAGAAGAAGTAAAAATGTTGCTGTTTGCAAATGATATGCTCCTACATCTAGAAAGTCCTGAAAAATCTACAACACAGCTACTAGAGCTAATAAATGAGTTCAGCAGGGTGACAGGATACAAGATTAATACGCAAAAATCAGAAGAGTTTTTATACACTATTAAGGAGCAATTTGAGGAGGAAGACAGGAAAAAATTCCATTTACAATAGCTACTAAAAGAATCAAATATATAAAAATAAACTTTAACCAAGGATGTAAAGCACTTGTATTCAGAAAACTACAATGCACTGCTAAATGAAATCAGAATAGACCTAAATAAATGGAAGAACACTCTGTGTTCACGGATTGGGAGACTAAATATTGTTAAACTGTCAAACTAATATACAGACTCAATGCAATCCTAATAAAAATTCCAATAGCCTTTTTTAAAGAAATGGAAAACCCAATTAAGAAATTTATTTGGAAGGGTAAGGGGCCCTGAATAGCCAGAAACATCTTAAAAGTGAAGAGCAAAGTTGGAAGACTCTCACTTCCAGAGTATAAATCGTATTACCTACTGACAGTGGTAGAAACAGCATGGTACTGGCATAAAGAAAGACATATAGACCAATGGAACTGAATAGGTGGTTCAGAAACAGACCCTCATATCCATGATCAAGTGATTTCTGACAAGGTGATCAAACCCACCCAGCTGGGGCAGAACAGTCTATTCAACAAATGGTGCTAGGAGAACTGGATATCCATAGACACAAGAAAGAAAGAGGACCCTATCTCACACCTTATACAAAAATTAACTCAAAATGGAGCAAAGACCTAAATATAAAAGCTAGAACCATAAAACTCCTAGAAGAAATTGTAGGGAAACATCTCCAAGACATAGTATGTAATTTCTTAGAAAGCATGAAAAATGAAAGAGAAAATCAATAAATGGGACCTCCTCAAACTTAAAAACTTTTGAGATTCAAAGGACTTTGTCAAGAAGGTGAAAAGGCAGTCCACACAATGGGAGAAAATATTTGGAAACCACATATCCAATAACACTTTGATTTCCATGCTATATAAAGAGATCATACAACTCAATAATGAAAGGGCAAGCAATCCAATTTAAAAATGGCCAAAAGACTTAGACATTTCACCAAAAAGGAATAAAAATGGTGAAAAAAGCATATGAAAAAATGTTCAATATAACTAGCTTTTAGGGAAATGCAAATCAAACCTACAATGAGATATCATCTCATACCTCATAGAATGGCCATTATTTAAATAAACAGAAAACAACAAATGCTGGAGGATGTGGAGAAATAGGAACACTTCTTCACTGTTGGTGGGAATGTAAAATGGTGTAGCCTCTGAGGAAGACAGTTTGGCAGTTCCTCAGGAAACTAAATATAGATCAGCCATATAATCTGGCAATCCCTCTACTACAAATATAACCAGAAGAACTGAAAACAGTGATGCGAGCACACAATTGCACACCAACGTTCATAGTGGCATTATTCACAATTGCCAAAAGATGGAAGCAACCCAAGTGTCCATCGATCAATGAATGGATAAACAAAATGTGGCATACACATACAATACAATACTATGCTGCTGTAAGAAGAACTGAAATTGGGACACAAATGATAATGTGGATGAACCTTGGGGACATTATACTAAGTGAAATAAGACAGATAGAAAAGGTCAAATATTGCATGGTCTCACTAATATGAACTAAATATAAAGAATAAACACATGGTGTTAAAACCTAGCATATAGGTTACTAGGAGATAGGATGAGGACGGAGAAGGGGTACTGATGGTTAATGTATATAGACTTTTTAATTAGCTTGTCTGTAAAAGTGTGGAAATAGAGTTGATGGTAACACATTATAGTGAGTATAACTAACATGGCTGGTTTATAAATGGGATTGTGGCTGAAAGGAGTAGTTTAGGGACATAAATGTCAATGGAAAGAAAGTAGAGAATAATCTACAGACTGAATAACAAAGTGAAAATGAGGTGGTCGAAGATTGTGGTTAATAGCTACAAATACAAGAATGTTCTTCTATGTGCTAGAACAAATGTACATCACTATTACAAGGTGGTAAGAATATGGTTATGCATGGAAAAAATACAATTAATGTAATTTATGGACTATAGTTAATAGCAATGTTGTAATATTCTTGTATCAATGTCAATGCTAAGGGTCAATACTAGGGGGTATGGGATTTTTTTCTTTTGGACTAAGGAAAACGTTCAAAATTTTCTGTGGCAATGACTGCACAACTCTGTGATGAAGGTGTACACTGAGTGTACACTCTGGATAGTTTCTACAAGGCATGGGACAGCATAACACAGCGAGCCACATTGGAACCAGGTAGAAGCTGGACTGGGGTTAACAGTACAAACATGAGAGTGCTCTCTCATGAACTATAACAAATGTCCAACACTAATATATGGTGTTAATAATAGGAGGTGTATGGAAAAAATATACCAAATGTAAGCAAAGGACCACAGGTAGTAGTAATAGTATGATGGTGTTATTTCACAATCTTTAACAAATGTTCCAAAACAATACAAGATGTTGGTGGAGGCAATGATGTATGGGAATTTTGCACATTATTTATGATTGTTTTGTAAGCTCACAACTCCTCTAATAAAAAAATACATATTAAAACAACAACAACAAAAAACCCACAAAGGTAAACAAAAGACCTTTTCACACAGACCAAAGCTGAAAGAATGTATCAAAGAAGATCTGCACTACAAGAAATATTGGAAGTTTTTTTAGGTAGAAAGAAAAGTATACCAGACAGAAACCTGGATCTACACAAAGGAATGAGGATCACCACTAACAGCAACTACATGAGGAAATATATATAAGATTTTTAAATTATTTAAATCTATTTAAAAGATAATTGACTTTAAAGAATAGTACCAATATATTTAAAGTAATATGTAAGCATAATGCATGACAACAATCACATAAAGGCTAAGAGGGGGGGAATGGAAGTATACTATAAAGCTCTTATACTATGTGTCTAGTATAATATCACCTGAATTGTTTTGTAAGAAGTTATATAAATGTATACTATAAGCCATAAAGCCAGCACTAAAATAACAAAAGAACTATAGCTAAAAAGATAAAAAATGGAATCAGAAAAAAAAAAAAAAATAAATAATAGCTCAATTCAAAAGAATACAGAAAAGTGAAGAAAGGGAAGACTAGAGGGGGCAAAGTAATACCAACAGCAAGATAATAGACTCAAACCAAACCAAATTAATAATCACACTAAATATAAACAGTCTAAACACCCCAATTATAAAACAGAGATTGTTCGATTAGATAAAAAACCAAGACCTGGCTATATGGTGCCTATAAGAAAGGCACATTAAATACAAAGACACAAATAGCTTAAAAGTAAAATAATAGGTAAAATATATACCATAACATTATTTTTTTAAAAGTTGCAGTGACTCAAGATCAGACAGATTTCAAAGCAAAGAATAAAAAGGATAAAAAAGGTCACTGCATAAAGATAAAAGGGTCAATTTATTAAAAGGTCCAATGACATTTATATAATTAGTAACAAAGCTTAAAAATACTTAGAGGAGGCAGAGGATTGTGGAAAGATGGTAGAGTAGGGAGCTCCAAGACTCAGTTCTTCCACTAAAACAATAATTAAACAGGCAGGAACTATCTGAAAAAAATATTTTAAAACTCCAGAAGCCAGAAAAACATGTTGCAGCATCCAGGGAAGAGAAGAAGGAAGAGACTGATAAGTTAAGGTAAAGAACAGTAAACTACACTCTCTACCCAGTGGCCACCGGTACCCATTCCCCCAATCTCATGGCAGACTGCCAGGGAGTCTAGCCACTGGCTAGCCACTGGTGACAGAAAGGGACATAAAAATCCTCTTCCCAAAGAACAGGGGTGGAGCACAGCTA
Organism: Tolypeutes matacus; assembly: GCA_026826555.1. Classification (NCBI taxonomy): domain Eukaryota; kingdom Metazoa; phylum Chordata; class Mammalia; order Cingulata; family Chlamyphoridae; genus Tolypeutes; species Tolypeutes matacus. Next base: position 329,350 of record JAKSZT010054489.1, read on the forward strand.
ATCACTAACAACAGTTCTTGCTTAGTGAATTTGGATTGCTGGGAGCCCAGCTCTGAGGGCAACTAATGTTTCAAACCATCCCAGATGAAGGCAGCAGCAGCCATTGTTTCAACCCACTCCAGATAATGAGTGGGTCGAGTAGCCTTTGTTTCAATGTGCCTTGGACAAGGGCATTGGCAACCATTTTTTTTTTTTTTTTTTTAAAGATTTTATTTATTTACTTTATCCATTTTAAACACCCCCTTCCACATTTGCTGTTTTGTGTCCATTTGCTGGGCAATTCTCTGTGTCTGTTTCCTGCCATCTCTTCTCATCCTCCTCCTCCAGTCTTCACCAGGATTCGATCCTGGAGACCTCCGATGTAGGAGAGAGGTATTCGGCTGCCTGCGCCACCTCAGCTCCTGGCTTCTGGAGCTTTCGGAGCATCTCGTCTTGTCTCTCCCCTGTTACGTCATCATCCTGCTGCATGGCTCCCGGGGCCCGACAGCTCAGCGGCACACAGAGCCTGGCAGCCCATGCGCCTTCTATATATATATTTTTTATTTTACCGGGAGGTCCCGGGGATCGAACCCAGGTCCCTCCATATGGCAGACGGATGCCCAACCATTTGAGCCACATCCGCCCCCTATTGGCAACCATTTTTCAACCCACAGCAGACAGGGGTGGTGGCAATGACTGAAAGATACTGTACTTCCTTGGGGATGCATTTGCCGGGCAGGCCAGGAAACCTCACCTTTGGAGAGCCGATGGAGAAGATTTTGGTGCTCTTGCTAATATCCTACCCAGGGTATTTTGGAGCCAGTCTGTGCCCCATTCATAGGTCTCTGGCCCTGTTTTGGCTGGAAAAGACTAACTTGGAAAAGTCCTCTCATTGTGCCTCCAGGCAAAAGCAGCTTGAGACAACAAAGGAGTGTAAAAAAAATATGGAGGTATACAATCTAGTAAGAGGCCTATCTGCCTCAACATCTGGGAGAGCGACGTCTGTGTCCTGGGAAACAGAAGGGTCAACCAAACTCCTATAATCAGGGGAACTCCAGAACAACTAACAACCAAAAGCCAAGGACAAGACAGAGGCCCAAAAAGACAGGGAAATCCTACCATTGCATTCGTTTAGGCAGACCTTTCTAATAAGAGGCTAAAACTCAAGAAAATCTGTCTTATCACCAGCTGGTTACAAAACCAAGAAAAAGATATCTTAATGGAAAAAATCCGAGTTTACTTTTTTTTTTTTTTGCTCATTGTCTGCTCGTTGCTTTTTCATGTTGTCTGCTCGCTGTTTTTGTTCGATGTTTGCTCGTTGTCTTCTTTAGGAGGCATAGGGAACCAAACCCAGGACCTCCTGTGTGGGAGGCGGGCACCCAACCATTTGAGCCACATCTGCCCCCCCCAGAGTTTACATCTTAAAATATTAAAATGTACAGTGTACAACAAGAGTGTAAGACAAAGAAACAAGAAATGATGACCCATCCAAAGAAAGAGGATGAAAATCCAGAAAAGACCAATGAAGAAGAATGTGGATTCCACATACTAAACAAAGTCTTTAAAAAATGATCTTAAAAATTCTCAAGGGAAAAAAAAAAAGAATACCAAAAAAAAAAAAAAAAGCCCAAGGAGATGAAGGAAAACACAGAGAAAGAACTAAAGGATATCAGGAAAATAATGAATGCACAATATGGGAGCCTAAAAGATATAGAGATTTTAAAAAGGACCCAAACAGAACTACTGCAGTTGAAGACCACAATAACAGAAATGAAAAACACCCAGGAGGGTTTCAACAGCATATTTGAGCTGGCATAAGAAAGAATCAGTGAAACTGAATACAAGACACTTGAAATGAGTCAGGCTGAGGAACAGAAAGAAAAAAATATATATTAAAAGCAAAAATAACCTAGGGCACCTCCGGGACACCATCAAGCACACCTATATTCGCATTATGGGAGTCTCAAAAGGTAGAAAGAAAGAGAAAGGGGCAGAAAGAATATTCAATGAAATAATGACAACTTCACAAACCTATCAAAAGATATGAATATGCACATCCAAGAAGACTAGAGAATACAAAACAGGATAAACATGAAGATAAATATATAGATTGATCACAGTATCGAATGCAAAGGACAAGGAGAAAGGTATGAAAGCTGCAAGAGAAAAACAACTTGTTGTACAAGGGAGTCCCAATTAGACTGAATGCTGATTTCTCATCAAAAACCATGAAGGCAAGAAGGCAGTGGGTTGAAATACTTAAAGTGCGAAGGAAAACAACTGCCAGACAAGAATGTTACATCTAGCAAAACTTTCAAAAATGAGGGAGAGATAAGACATTCTCAAATAAACAAAAGCTGAGAGAGTTCATCACCAGACCTGTCCTATAAGCATTGCTGAAGGGAGTTCATCAGACTAAAAGGAAAGGACAGTACACCATGGTTCAAAGTGGCATAAAGAAATAAAGACTGGTGGTAAAGGTAACCATTTGGGTAATCATAAATGCCAGTATTATGTATTGTACTCTTTGGGACGTAACTCCACTTCTTACTTCCTACAGATGCTAAAATGCATAAAATGTAATGATAAATCTATGTTTTTGGACATAAAATGTACAAAGAAATAAGTAGTAACAAGCACAGAAAAAATAGCACGGGGACAGAGAGATATAGGAAAAGCAAATGTATATGATTTTGAAGTTAAATTGGTATCAAACCAAATATAATTGTTACATATTTAGGGTGCTAAATTTTAACACCATGGTAACCACAAAGAAAACAGATGGAAAATATATCCAGATAAAAATGAGAAGGCACTCAATATGGTACAACACAAAATAAATAAAGCTGTCTGCAAGAGACTCACCTTAAATTCAAAAATCCAAGTAGGTTGAGGGTGAAAGAATGGGGAAAAAATAAACCATGCAAGCAGTAACCAAAAGAAAGCTGGGGTGGTCCTGCTATTATCAAATAAAATAGACTTTAATTAAAAAACAAATATGAGAGACAAAGATGGCCATTATATACTGATAAAGGGGATAATTCAACAGGAGGACGTAACAATTATAAATCTATATGTACCTAACAGTATAGCCCCAAAATATATGAGGTAAATACTGACAGATTTGAAGTGAGGAATTGACAGTTCTACATTAATAGTAGGAGACTTTAACATACCTCACTGAATAGTGGATAAAACATCTAGCAAGATCAATAAGGAAGTATAAGACTTGAATGCTACCCTAAACCAACCAGACCTAACAGACATATATAGAATACGTCACCCAACAAAAACAGAATAGGTATTCTTCTCAAGTGCACATGGAGCATTCCATTCATATAGGAAAAACTATATGTTGGATTACAAAACAAGTTTCAATGAATTTGAAACATACAATGTATATTCTCTGACCACAACAGAATGAAGCCAGAAATCATTAGCAGAAGAAGAAATGGAAAATTCACAAATGCATAGAAATTAAACAACATACTCTTAAACAACCAATGGGTTAAAGAGAAAATCAGAAGTGAAATTGGGAAATATATTCAGGTGAATGAAAAGAACACCACAACATACCAAAACTTATGGGATACAGCAAATGCAGTCAGAGAGGGAAATTTATAGGTCTAAATGCTTACATTAAAAAAGAAGAAAGGGAGTGGATGTGGCTCAAGCAATTGAGTACCTACCTCCTACATGGTGCCTCCTAAAACAACAACAACAAGCAAACAAATAAAAAAACCAACTCAGGGGAGCCAACGTGGCTTACTGGTTGAGTGCCAGCTCCCCACATACAAGGTCCCGGGTTCAATTCTACCCTCAAAAATGGAAGAACTAGAAAAAGAAGAGCAAACTAAACCCAAAGCAAGCAGAACACAAAGAATAGAGCAAAGATAAATGAAATAGAAAAAAAAGTGAGAAAATAAAAAGTTGCCCCTTTTAAAAGATCAAAAAAATTGACAAACCTTTAGCTAGACTGACAAAAAGTGAGAGAGGATACAAATAATGAAAACCAAAAATGAAAAGGGGGACATTACTACTGACCCTGCCGAAATAAAAAGGAATGTAAGAGGATACTATGGACTGTACACCAATAATTTAGATAAGCTAGATGAAATGGACGAATTCTCAGAGACACAGAAATTATCTACATTGACTCAAGAAGAAATAGTAGATCTCAACAAACCAATTACTAATAAAGAGAATGCATCAGTCATCAAAAATCTCCCAACAAAGAGAAGCCCAGGACCAGATTGCTTCAGAGGGGAATTTACCAAACCTTCCAAGAAGATTTAAATACAATTCTATTCAAACTTCCAAGAAATTGAAGAGGAGGGAACACTCCCTAATTCATTGTACAAGGCCAACATCACCCTCATACCAAAGCCGGATACAGATACTACACAAAAAGAAAAGTACAGACCAATATCTTTTATGAAAATAGTTGAAAAACCCTCAACAAAATACTAGCAAATCAAATCCAACAGCACATTAAAAGAATGATCAAGTGGGATTTATCCCAGGTATTTAAGGATGGTTCAACGTAAGAAAATCAATTAATGTAATACACTACAATAAAAGAATGGGGGTGGGGGAATGCACCAGCTTCTCAATTGATGCATTAAAGGACCTGACAAAATCCAGCACCCCTTCACAACAGAAACATTTAGAGCACTAGGAATAGAAACTTCTTCAATATTATAAAGAGTATATATGAAAAGCCCGCAGCTAACATTCAAATGGAGGAGAGCTGAGCAGAGACTCTGAGATAATCTTAAACCAGCTAATAGCAAGGTAATCAAATGTATAAGAAAGTAAAGCCAAGATGAGCAAAGTCACCTATCAGAACCATAACTGACCAAAGATGCATTCATGAATCCAGTTTCACAGGGCTGCCATAACAAAGTGCCACCAACTGGAACGGTTAAAACAACAAGAGTTATTGTCTGGAGGCTAGACATCCAAAATCAAGGAATCAGCAGGGCCATGCTTGCTCCCTTTCAAACCTATACAGGAGAATACTTCCTTGCCTCTTCCTGGCTTCTGGCAGTTATGGACAATCTTTGCCATTCCTCAGCTTGTATCAGCATACCTCCAATTTCTGTCTCCATGTTCACATGGCATTCTTCTCTCTCGCATCTGTGTCTCCTCTCCCCTTCTTATAAGGACACTAGTCATATTGGATTAAGGACCCACCCTACTCCAGTAAGACTTCACCTTAATTTAACTAACTCCATCTACAATGCTCCTATTACCAAATAAGGTCACATTCTGAAGCATTGAGGGTTAGGACTTCAACATATCTTGTGGGGGGGACACAATTTAACCCATAATACCAGTCAAGACTAGAAAAATCACCCAACTGACTGTAGTCTTGTGAGCTTTAATAACCACGTATGGTTTAAATCACTGAGATTTCGATGTTTTTTCATCACAGCATTAGCTAACTATACAAGGTGATACCATTTACTGAGTTGGCCAGACTGGAAGAAACACAGGTGGGAAGAGGAAAGAACAGGGGTGAAAAGAAATATCAAATTCATTTTCTCTCACCCTGGTCAACTCCTACATATCTTTTAAAGCTCAATTTAGATATCAACTGCTCCAGGAAACATTCCCAGATTCCCCAGGCTGGTTTAGGAAAGATTCTGAAATGCTACCATTGTGTGTGTGTATATATATTGCTGCCTTTCCACACTGCTTTATAATTGTTTACACTCTTCTTCCTAAGTAGGAAATAGTACTTTTATGTTACAGGTTGTCTTATAAATCTTGACAACATCAATGTGTAACACAAAACATGCCATCGATAGATGTTTCTGCATAAATGAATTATTTGATACTCTATTATTTCTACATCAGTACTTCGCAAAGTGTGATCCACTGACTACATGCATCAGAATCACCACGGGGGTGTATTAAAAATGCAAACTTCTGGGCTATCTTTTTTCACACTGTAAAGCCAAGGATAAGTATATTCTGGTTAGTTACTGATAAACAAACGAAACAAGTAGAAGTGTGGGTACTAAATGAGCTTTTTCTCAAAATTTCCTAAAGATATTCTCTAAGATGAAGACCTTAGTCTGACAGATCCTGGTAATTGGCAATGCTCTGAAAAAGAATGGGATTTCTCTTCTAAGAAGGGAGTCGCCGTCAGAGGAAAAGGAACTGGGTATTCTCCATGGAGGTGTGGTCCCTCAATGCACACGTTTACAGTGGATGCTCCTGGACGGAAGGCCAGTCCTGGGCTTTCCTCGCAGCAGGCACCGGGCCAGGGACCGAGAGGAGGCCGAAGCCCAAACAGTGCCCGCGTGCGGAACGGAGCCCGGGCAGCCGAGCCGAAGGCTGGCCCAGGGTCCTGCTAACGACATGCTGCGTGAAAGCACCTCCTATGGGGTTTCGGGATGGGCGTCCTTGTCCAGGGGCTTGACCACGGTCGCCTTGCTTTCCGGGTCAGGGAAAGCAGAAAATGCGGGAAGGGCCGGGCAGATAGCAGCCGAAAGGGGAAAGGAACAGAGTGTGAGGGGTCGCCGCCGCTTCCCACCTGCATCAAGTTCTAGCTGGTAACAGGGCAGCGGCTCGAGAGAGAGCTTGTAACCCTCGAAGCGGGGATCCAACAATGGTCTCTTCACCCGCAGGGAGCAATTAGCCGCCACCTCCATCGCTTTCCCGGGGTCCTAGCGTGAGGATAAAGCTCTTGTTGAAAGGTGCGCGCTACACTCGTCGCACGAAGGCGGGGAAGTGGCGAGACTCCCATCCCAGACAACATTGCAAGTGCGGAATGCCTTCTGGGAAATGTAGTGCCCATGAGAAAGTTGCTCCTGTTGCATGACGGGTTATGTAGTTTTCTGAGTACTTCACGTCCCTGCGACAGCTAGGTCTGGACTCTCTTACCCGGAGGGCTGAGCGACCAGGAGGTGGCCCGCGCTGGTTAAATTCTTACATTATAGGCAGGGAGGCGAGGCCCCGCCCCGGAAATGCGTGTGCTAGCTTTCTGTGTGCTTAGGTGCCCGAGCTACTGAGGGTCTAAGTCCGGGCAGCCGAAGAGTGTGGTAGGTAACGGTCGTCAGCGCAAGGGTCATTTCGTCGCTGGGAAGGGACGGCCCTCGCCCGCGGTGATGGTGGTGAGCTATGCCCGTGGTCCTTAGGGCCGGGACCCGGGCCCAGCCCAGGCTCCTTTCGATGTGCTGTCTTTCGTTAGCTTCCCCGACCCGCGCTCGCGGGCCTGTAGAGCTCTCAGACTGGGAGTGCTACCGGAGTTGGGCCGAAGCCAGTCCTCGCTTTGTTTTCTGGCTCCTCCCCTCCCGCCTCTCCTGCTGTCTCCGCCCTATTCTATTTTCCCAAGAATGTCTGAAGTGGGATCCCCGAGCGCGCTCGTTTTACCAGTGAGAAAACTGAGGCCTTTAAGAATTAAGTGACTTGTCCAAGGTCACTATCCGTAACTTGGAAACTAAGGCGAGATCAAGTTCAGTATCCTAGGAGTGGTACTGACAAGACGTTGTTTTGAAAATGTTAGCTCTACAGAAGCAAACATTTCCTAGTCCTTTTTCAACAACTCTTTCTAACTCTAAAAAAAATCCAACTCTGAAAACTCATTGCCAGTTTGAGTTTTCATATGAGCGAGATGGGAGGTAAAACAAAAGTCTCAAGTTAGTAACGGATTGGGTGGGGAAATATTAGCTTTTTCTAACTTTTATTTAAACTTCTAAAAGTCTTGAATGCCTTCAAAACCTAACCTTCCTCTCCTTTCTACACAATTGTAGTTCTGGTTGTCTGGTTTTGTTTCCGCTTTTTGTTGAAAAAGTTAGCAATTAGTTTGCAATTTGTTTTCCCTGTTTCACAACAACAAGCTTTAATAAAGAGCAAAACTGTACACGTGTACATCTTATTTACAGCTAGTTTAGCAGTTGTAAATCTGGATACATCGTAGTGTAAAGAGTGAAGCACATAGAGCCTTTTCTGAGAGTTTAATTTTTCACCAACAGTGATTAATCTTTTTATTTATTTTTAGGTTGTATGTCTTCCCCAAAATTTTGAATGTAGTTAAGGTCCGTAAATGATTAGTTGTCAGTGCAGATAAAGTGTTTGGGGCTTCTGGGTTCAAAGTGCCTGATTTCAAATTCTGCCTTCACCACTTTCTAGCTTTGTGCCTCAGTTTTCTCATCTGTAAAATACAAATTACATTAATGATATTTATGTAACAGAGTCATTCTGGGGAATTAAATGAAGTAAAAACACAGTGCTTAATTAAGTCAGTACCAGACATATAAATGCTTAATGAATGTTACCATTATTATCCAAAGACTCATTAATAAAGGGAGTATGGGGATGAAAATTATGAAGTGAGTTCATCAGGATGACTACTTGGAATGTGATACATAGTATTAAGAGTAATGATATTGTTTACAAATATTGGTGAAATTTAGCAATCCCTTCAGTTGATAGAATATTAAAGTAGGATGTTTGCCTAGAGTATTCAACAGAAAATTCTATGTAACTATTTTATATCTGAAAATAAATGTTGATGTCCAGGTTAGCAAGATGAACAAAGATGCGCAGATGAGAGCAGCGATTAACCAAAAGTTGATAGAAACTGGAGAAAGAGAACGGTGAGTAATAGATTGTGTTAATAAATTATATTAACATCTTTAAATTATAGTATCATTCTAAGAATCTAAATGTCAAGGAAAGAAAATGATGTCAATGGAAAGCAGAAATTTTTGATTATCAAAATCTTCCATTTCTAACATCTATAAAAAAAGTAAATTAGGTCTGTTGAATATTGTAAGACTTAGAGGGGAGAGGGTGATGTAGAAAGATGAGCAAGAACTGACTCTCAAGAAAATATATAATCTAATGGAGAAGAAAAATACATATCCAAATAACTACAACTAAAAATAGAATGTTCCCTAGGTTTTAACAGAAAGACAACAATTACCTAGCTGTTTTAGCCTCTGAGTAGCATGTGCTCTTCCTGTTCTCTGAAACAGTTTTCCTCTTTACCATCATTCTTAGCTAACTCCAGTGCATCTCTCAGGTCTTAATTTAGATATCACCTCTTCTAGGAATCTATTTATAAGTCCCAAATACCCTGTTCTATTTTAGGATTTGACCCTATTGTGTTGTAACCATCTACTTTGCCAGTTTGTATCTTCCAATAGAATATAAGTTTCTTTGGGAGCATAAGCCCCATTGTATACCGAGCATCTAATACTATGCCTGGCAAATAATTGGCCAAGTAAATATTTGAAGAATGAACAGGTTTGAAAGTTCAAAGGAGAAGCTAGGGAATCGATATAATAGTATAATAGAAATATGTGTAAGGGACAAGAGGGATCTTTCGACTTTACCAGTGATATAAGGCTACCTTGGAAGGTCTTAGAATTGTAAAAGAAATACCTTAGCTGAGACAGAAGGATTAGAATTCTCTAGGCTAATAAAGGGAAGAAGACATTCTATTCTAGGCAGACAGAACAAAATGTAAAGTCACAGAGGTTTGGTGCAACATGACAGTGTTCTGGGAAACTGCATAATAATAAGAGAAAGCTAGAGGGTTGTGAGAAAGCTGCATAGCTGGAACAATGGACAAGAGTCAGATCGTAGATCTTTGTATACAATGTAAGAGTGTGGACTTTATATGAGTCAGAATTCTTTTATTGACAGTGACAAACTGAACTAAGAAATGGGTTAACCAATGGAAATGTATAAGCTCATGTAACTGAAAAGTCCAGGGCTGGAAGATGCTTCTGGCACAACTAGGTTCTGGCACTCAAAAATTGTTGCCAAGAATATCTATCTTTTTCTCTCTCAGCTCCCTTTTCGTCTGTGTTCGTTTTATTCTCAAGCAGGTTCTACCCACAAGGTGGCAGAGATGGCCACCAGCAGTTCAGAATTTACATCTTTCTGGCTCAGATTACCTTCTTCCCAGTAGTTAAACAAAGGACCTACCTAGTTTGACTGCCATTTCACTTAGGTAATAGGCCAGTTATCATCAGCCTTGTCTGGTCACATTTCCATCTCTGTAATGCTACCCATATTATGTACACTGAGAGTGGTGGAATGTTTTTTCCATTAGAGAAAAGACAGGAAAATGGGTGGCAGAGTTTGCAAAAACATCTTGCTCACTTTATCCTTGGGGTGGCAGGAGTCATTAAAAGATTTAAAGAAAAGGAATGACTGATCAAATTTGCACTTTAGGAATTTTATTCTGGCAGTGTGGAGGATAGATATAGAAGGGGCAACATGGCAGAAAATAAGTTAGGTTATATCAAGTTAAAGATAAGCAAAAACAGCACAAATGGAAAAAGCATAATTTTTTTTCCTCAAATATAGAATCAGCAGTCTTCTATATGAGGAATGAGGAAGAAGAAGGCATCTAGAACAGTGCCTTGGGTAACTGAGAGGATAGTATTGCCAGTAATGAGTATAGGGTATTATTTGTTGTTTTCCGTTCATGCATCTCATAGTTACAGACTTTCTACCATATGCTATGCCTTCTCAAGCTGTTGGAGGTCCAGTAACGAACAAAATGGAGTCTGTGCTTTCATGTAGCTTACGTTCTAATGGGAAGAGACAGGAAATAAATAAATTTGTAACATGTCAGATGAGTGCTAGAGATAAAAATAAAATGGAAAATGGGTGTGTTATTTTGGTCCTGAGATAGAACTTTGCCTGGCACTTTTGAAGAATACGTGGAAGCTTGTGAGACTGAGTAAATTAGATGAGAGGGAGAGGTGATAAAGTCAGAGGCATAGCTGGGGAAGGGACAGATCATGTAGGATCTTTCAGTCTATAGTAATGACTTGGACTTTTATTCTGAATAAATTGGGAAGCCAGTGGAAGGTTTTGAGAAGTGACAGGAAAATGGAGTATATAGGCTCAGAAGCAGGGAGACAAGTTAGGAGTCTGTGGCAACATTCCAGGCAAGAGAAGATGGTAAATTGAACTGGGATAGTAATGGCAGAGTTGGTGAGAAACGTTTGGACTCTAGGTAATATATTTTAAACCTGGAGCAGTAGGATTTACTGATGGATTGGATGTATAATGTTAACAACAAAAGAGCAGTGTCAAGGATGCTGCAAAGGTTTCTAGCCTGAACAACCAGAAGAATGTTGTTGCCATTCTGAGAATAAGAGCAGGTTGAAGTGGGAGAGAACCAAGAGTTGGATTTTGGCCATATTAAAATCAAAAGACCTAGTTAAGTATCAAGATGGAAATGTCATTTAGTGGATGTAAAAGAATATTGATAGAGAAGCAGGTTTACAGGGGAAGAGAACCAGTTTGGTTTGGGACATGACATGTTTAAGCAGAGAAATTAGATTATTTAAGATTGAGGTTTCTTAGGATGGATATGGCAAAATACTAAGAAAATACTTTATTTGATTGCATCCATGTGTCATTGGTTATAACATACACCATTATTTTAAAAACACTGCCAATTAACTTATGATAGGCATGACAGTTACTGAATTGTGGGGGAGGGGTTCTTAAAATCAACAAAATACCATAGGCAAGTTTAATTTATAAGGGTCAGATAGGCTGGGACAAAGGGAAGGGAGAGTCTAGGAGGTTAGAGAGAGAGATAGCGGGGAAGTAAAAGAGCTACAAGGGTAAGAATGTGGTCAAAGAATGCATGTGGAATTTGAAGATTTCAGTGGGGAGGCTGTTCCAAGCTCAACTAATAACCTTTAGATGGTTTACAGGAATCATGATTATATATTTTTGTTAGTAGAAGACAGTAGAAAGATGGTAAGAAGGCCAAAGAATAGAGCTTTTGAGAAGTATTGTCAGCTCATCCACTTCATTTAATTTTACTGATGATGAAAATGAGGCCCAGCATTTAAATAACTTGCATAAAATCAAAGAACTATTTAGTGATAGAACCAGAGATAAGACCACATTTAAATTAAAGTTGAGTGACTGGAAAGCAGGAAGTTTTTAAACAGTTGAAACCTTTGCTTTAGACATTCCTTTCTAAGAGATTGTATTTTGTTGCAGTTTAATTTGAAAATACTTTTTCAACAGCCTCAAAGAGTTGCTGAGAGCTAAATTAATTGAATGTGGCTGGAAGGATCAATTGAAGGCACACTGTAAAGGTAATCAGTTTAATTTAGAAGATAAGCTAATTCCATTACTCTGAACTGTGGTTTGAGTTTCACTAGGGAAAAAAATAGTATTTTAAGGTCTACTGAGTACTCAAGCATATTAAACATATAGGAAATTAAATTTTGTAATAGTGGTTTCCTCTTTTCTCAGTGATATATATAGACCTAATTCCTAATTATTTGTTAATTATTTCTCTTAAAGCGAATGAGGCAAGAGTGCTTGCTTATGATTTTCTCTGGCATCAAAATAGGGAATCTTGTGTTTTTCAGTGTGCTTACTCAAAGTAAAATATTAGTATTCTAAGCATGTTTTAAATAAATAACAAATTGAGCACTTTAAGGTTGGCAGACTTACAGGAATTATATCCCTCCTGTTCCTAACAGTGCTCTTTTAAAAAAATTCATCTTTAAAAGTTCTTAGAGAATTGCATTTTTAAAATGTAGAATGGAAGCTTGTTAAATTGCTAGGTGTTGGTGATGATACCACTTGTGTCCAAGCTTTTGGTATAATGGAATTATGGACATTTTTAATGGAATCCCATTGTATTGTAATGGATTCTACAAATAATGTTACTAGAGACTACTAAGAAAAATGACGCAAGAAGACAATGTGATAATGTGAATGCATAAGCTTTGGAGTTCTGCCAACCTAAACCAATAAAGGACTAGAGCTGGATTTCAACTTACATTTGGATGAGTTATTTAATCTTTAAGGCTCAGTTTCCTTACCTGTGAAGTGGGAAAAATACCTAGCACATAATTTGGGTCCAGTAAATGTAAATTCCCTTCCTTTTAGTTCTTTTGGCCCAGCCTAGGGAAGAGGAGAGACAAAGGTGTTATTCTACATTTAAATTTTTGGCTATGAATTTATAGATTAGACCCAAATAATGGCTTTTTGTCCCTCCATTCATTTAAGAGCTAGTGAGTTTTTAGTGAAAAGAAAAAAGATCTACCCTGGTATAAGAGTTTCCAGCTTTTCACAAGTGTTAGATTTGAACATTATAGTTCACATTCATTCTAAGTGTTAGAATTATTTAAGTGGCAGGTTATTTAGCTGAAAAATGGACTGATTTATTTTTTTGATCTGGTGAACATTTAATGTGTTTGTAAGATTGAACTAAATTTTCACTAGAAAAGAAAAAGAAGCATTTATGTATGTATGTATGTATGTATGTATTTAGAGGACCAGTGTACACTCTAAAAACATGATCTTAACTCTTCCTCTATGAAAATCTTTCTTACAGATAATGATTTTAAATGATATGATTTGTTTTTTGCTTTTGCATAAGAGGTAATTAAAGAAAAAGGACTAGAACACGTTACTGTTGATGACTTGGTGGCTGAAATCACTCCAAAAGGCAGAGGTAAGGAATAGAAACTGTGTCAAAAGAAACGTGCTAAAGAAACGGATTTTCCCCCTCTTACTGGTTCATGTTATCCTTTTTTTTTTTAAACAAGGAAAACACCCTTTCCAAAATTTATGGATACTTGTATTTTATCATGTGGGAAGAGCTGTAATTGTACTCTTAAAACATATAAGATGATACTATTGAGATGGATAATTTTTAAAATAAGGGATTTTGTAGAGGCACATATTACCTGAAGGTAGAATTTATTAACTTTAACATATTCCTGCCTCCAAACAACTTGAATATTTAATATTCAGTTTTTCTCCAGCTCTTGAGCCATTGCTCTGCCATCTCTTTCTTTATTTAAAGTAAACCAAGATCTGTCTTCTTGAATGTCTAATTAAGAATTTGATAGCTCCATAACTACATGTTCAGGTTATCCATATTTAAGACTCACAATGCAACCACCTCCTTAATTTGTCCTTTTAATGCTTTGTTTACAGAAGTCAAAGGAAAGAGGAAATGTTAACACTGATGATATTCAGTAATAAGTCATGAACTACATCCTGCTGTTTTCCTCAGATGTAGCTACATTGTTTTCATTTATTTTAATAAAGTTCTTTTTTGTAGGTAAGTGGAAGCAGATAGATTAGGTGGCCATAAGTTGTTTTCTTGCACCCCCAAATTGCAGGGTAAAAAAGTGAATAAATTGGAAAATTACTACTAGAAGAGCACTGATTCCCTGAACCTGCTGGGAAGAAGCTATAGAATCCCATTGTACTTTTCAGCCATCTTTTTTGGCCTTTTGGCAATGACACTCATTACAACTTGAAAAAGAGGACTTTTTCTTGAAGCATATCTCATATTATGAATTCATGTTTTAAAACAATTTTTTATTTTCCTTCTATAAATTATGCTTAATCTATTAACATATAGGAACTGGTTATGCAAGTTAGGTGTTACCTTCTGCTTCTCCTACACTTGTATCTTAGGTATTTCAGTCTCTTACAGCTACCCTCATAGAGAATGGGCAAATAAAGGAAAGAAACGTAAAAATAAATCTTTTGTATTCTTAGTCTTCTTTTTATTGTCGAGTAGAAGTTACTTATTTTATTTTAAAAATTAATATACAGTAGAATTGACTTTTTTTAGTATGTTCTATGAATTTTAACACATGTATAGGTTCATGTAACTACCACCAAAATCAGGATAGCGTACAGTTCCATCACCTAAAAAGACTCTCAAGTTATCTCTTTACAGTTACACTGTACCCCTAACCCCCAAGGCATCTGGTCTGTTCTTGGTCACCATACTTCTGATTAAAAGTAAATGTATTTTTAATATACATATTGAACACATATACAGAGAACTTGAACTAATTATGTAGTCTTTATTTCTAGGTAGGCTTAAATAAACAATTCATAAAGAGGAGTATCTGTCTTATGATTTGTACACTAATTTTGTAATTCTTTATAGAAATACTCAACTGTATCTGAAGTTTTCCATTCACCTTGGACATAAGAAAATGCGTTATATGTTTTAATCAATTCCTTTTTGTCTTTATTTATTAGTAGCCAGGAATGGAGAAATAATAGTGTAGGTTTATTTAATGACATTCATTGTTAGTTAAAATTTCAAAATGCAAGATTTTTTTTCTTTCTTAGTTACTTTGAGTAGATTACACAGTCACATGGTTCAGATTTCTAAAAGTAAATGTATAACAGATACCACAACTGTTACAGTTTGTTGAGCATCTTTTCTGGGTTAGAGAATATGTGCATTCGTTATTGAAATAAAATATTGCCAAATTACCTTCCAAAAAATGTACTAATTTACATTTCTTCTAGTTAATATGAGAGTGCATGTTTTCCCTCAGTCTCAGCAAAACAGTACATTAAACTGTACAGTGAAGAGGTCAGCCTTTTTCTTTAAGAGCATTTCTGCAGATTTTGTTTTTTGACTTTGCTTATGTTAATTTTCACAGAGCTTAAGTTGTTGTGCTTGCATCAAATTTATCACTCTGTCACAACCTCTTTATAAAGGCCTTTGCCACTTCTAGTTTAAAGAATTTTCCCAAAGTTCAGTGTATTTAGGAATTGGATACTTCGTTAAAATAATGTATTACAATATGCACTTTATTTTTTCAGATTCCTTTACCTATTTTTTATTGAAACAGGAGGGTTATTTATGAAAGGTTTTTATTGGTAATCCCAAATAAAATATCAAATCACAAATTGGCATATATAATCGGAATCTTCTTACTCTTCTATTTTTATGTTTCAGCTCTGGTACCTGACAGTGTAAAGAAGGAACTCCTACAAAGAATAAGAACATTCCTTGCTCAGCATGCCAGCCTTTAAGATTGAATTAGATCGTGTTGTTCTGTGGTTTTATTTCTGAAAGTGAAACTTGCCATAAATTAGAAATCAATTTCCCCAAATAAAATCCTTTTTTGTATGATGGTATACAGTTTTCGGTAATGATGTATACATTGTATTGATTTTTTTCCCTAAATGTGTTATTTTAATAAATATCTCATGAATGAGTTTGAAGTTTTTTGGATTTTTGGAATAAATGGGATTTTGTCCTAACTACTTTGAACAGATTTGTTGAGAAAGAAAGTCAGCAATTAATATAGTATGTAGTATGTGCAAATCTCTGTGCTAACAACTGAGGAGAATACAAAGAAGTAAGCAGCCTTTCCTGATTGTTTGGATATGGTTTATTCCTCTTTTGAATCCCTATAATATAAGTTTTTAATGCTCCATCTTGTACTACAGTTACTTGGATGTTTCTTTGTATTGTATTATAAACTCTGAGGGTTAGGACTGACTCTTACTCATCTTTATGTGCCTTCCATTATGCCTCAAAGAATTTATCATTTAGTGTAAGGGAGCCCATTAGTAAATTGGCTCCACACCAGACTCCTCCCACAAATTCTCAGATCTGAACATTGAAACAATCTTTTAGTTGCATCCCCTACATACCAAAGTCAAGAAAGAACATAATGGGAAAGAATCTCCATCCATTAGCTTTATTTTGACATCAAGATGGCCAAACCCAATGGACTCTTCTATTTTTATGTGACCTCTGCTGGAAATGGAGAATGCTCATCATCCCAACACCTGGAACTTTCTTCCCACTATTCTCATTGTTTCTTCCTACCACTGGAAATTCCATCTGTTTCTTGTGCAATGCTTTTTCTGTATGGTACTTTAAAATAATGGTGTTTCTTAGGGCTCCCTCTTGGGCCCTTTGCCTGATTAAGTAAATATGCATTTCTTGGTTAAATTCCAAGAGAATTGGGTCTGCCCATGACTTCAAATACCAGCAGATTGATAAATGGTAAACTGCATTTCCAAACGAGTTCAGTGCAGCTGCCGCATTCATACACCCAACTGCTATGCAACATCTTTTTTGGATGTCCCACAAGCACCTCTCAAACTAACCATATATTTTTAAAAGTTACTTTTCCCCCCAGCATTTGCCTCTACTGTATTATTTCTCTGAATGGAGCCTTACATACAGATTAACTGAAGATAGGGATATGGCATAAGAGTACATTTCTGACAAGTCCCCCAAAATGCATGCTGCTGGTTGAGGACCATTTTGAGTATAGCAAGGCTGTAAATCGTCCTCTACCTGCTCTCTTAACTGCCTTTTCTTAAATCCAGATTATTGTAGCATGCAGTCCTGATATTTCCTTGGTCTAGTCCCATGCCGCCTCCAATATTTATTCCATACTATTACCTAGTGGGACTTACTAAAATTGAAATCTGGTCATTGTATTCCCCTACTTAAAATTTCTCAAAGGCTCTTCCTAGTTTGTGGGATAAAACTCAAGCTCATTGTAGCACCTGGGCCCTCCTTGATTTATCTACTTATTTCTCTAGTTAGTCTAAAGAATTGCTAAAAATATCAAGTGTTTCATCCCTAAATACCTGCGTAAATCCATCAACCTAGGAAGCCCTTCCCTTCCGTTTAATTTCTACCTGCCTTTCAAAATTCAAGTTGGGTTGTTGCTAAAATATTCTAACACTTCCCCTTCTGATTTTGATTCCCCATCACTATTATTCTATAAAAAGCATTGTACATAGTTTCTCTTTAGCACAGTGGTTCTCAAAACTTTTGTGTACATCTTGAGACGGTAAGAAACATAACTTTGGCTTTATATTCCTAATTGCCCATCTAATTTCTCAGCATGCTCTAAGAAATGTTTCATTTATTTACGGAAGAATAGGTGAGGAAATGAATAGATAAACCAGTGAATGAACATTATAGGGACACAACAATGGTATCAATACAATTAGGTGTAGTTGAGGGAAGATGTTGCATTAATTTTTTGTTCATTATTCAAGAGATACAGTTATATCTTTATGCTTAATTTAAATTTTAAAAGTTGTCTTCGAACCAACTGTACTTACTTGTGTAGTTCTGAACCTGAGACATAAACAATCACAAAACCTACACAAAAGAGTATTTTGTTTCACATCACCTCATATAAAGCAATGATCTAAAGCAATGATAGTTAACACTTGTCATTCTATTGCCCATTATCAAAAAGGAAGCAATTTTAAGTGGTACTCAGAAAAAGTGAGGAAAAATGGGTAGTTGTTATTTCATAGTACTGTATACGGGAGCAAATCAAAAACTTCCTAGAGAGGCTTGGGTTTTTTTGTTTTGTTTTGTTTTGTTTTGTTGAGGTACTGGGAATTGAACCCAGGATTTCATACATGGGAAGCAGGCACTCAACCACTTGAACTACATCTGCCCCCTGAGTTTCTATTTTAATAGGTCAAAAGAAAAGATGAGAAAATGAAAATCAAATTATTTATTAAAATTTTTGAAATGCAACAAAAATAGCTGAACTGAAAATGCTTCAGAGTATTTAAAATTAACATGATAAATAATAATAAAAGAACTAAAAAGCATTACTTTAAAATGATAGTGCAAAGAATTCCCATTTCCACCCCATCACATTTCAATTTTATATATATATATATATATCTTGAAAATATCTCGGAGTTTGCATATAGAACCATTTATTTCAAATAAACCATCTTTGTGAACATATTGACACATCTTTTATTTATGTGACATAGGAATACCTTCTTTAAAAATTTTGCACCCTTTCATTCTCAATATTGGGAATTCAATAGGTTACTGTTGCATAACTGCAGTAGGTGAATAAAATACTAATTAGGATTGCCGTAAATTTCTCTTGAATAGGATTAAAGAAGATCCAACTAAATTATTTATGTACTCACTTTGCTTTGGCATTACAAGTGTATCATTTCTTTGAACAATGCCAAGGCAGGGCCTGGGTGATGCTGGGGATCGGTAATCAGATATGAGACTTCCATAACTTGATAAAAGTCTCTGTCCAACTCAACAGAATTGTGACAGCTGCCTAGTAGCTGCTGTTGGAAGTGAGCCAATGTGTTATTTGTTTTTTTTAACCCTTCTTGAAAATGGCTATCTCATGTTACTCAGTGACTTTATAAAACCCCTCATATTTACCATTAGAAACCACACAAAATTCATTGGATGAATCTACCAAGAAAACCAACAAGTGCAATTAGAAGATTCTGGTTCTAGTCTCATCCATGATACTGAATTACCAGGTAAGACTGACTCTTCTGTCTCGGTTTTCTCATCTGTATAATAGATCTGATAATGCAGAACTGCAGGAATTAAAATAATAAATACAACTATAAATACAATTAATAGCATAATTGTAAAAAGCTTCTGGATTCTATCTAAATAGAATCTTGCCATTCTTAGAAAGAACTCTAAAAATGTGCAAGGATTGATTATGTTTTCTAGATTTATATAGATAAATGAATTACACTCATGTGGAAAATAGCTTCTTCCATTTTTCAGAAATTTCTAACATAAATTACCAAGAAGGTACCTATAAAAGTAAAGACCAACATAGTTTGACCAGAGAATAAATGTCACTATCATAGCAGGGATTGCTGAAGTTGTCTGTAGATATTTTGCCTTCATTCTAAACTCCTCTATGGCATGGATTATATCCCATTCATCTTTTGCTCCTCAGTGCCTAACACAGTAAACGTTTAATAAATTCTTTCTAAAAGAATGAATAAATGAAAGGCAATAGAAAAAGAAATTTGGCTTTTCTTTTACAGTCTGTTTATTCCAGATTTCAAATTATATTTGGCTATTCTGGTTACCGGCCAGCAGGGTGCACTTGAAGCCTGTATTTTGGTCCTCTCTGGCGCCCTCTGTAAGGAATTGTGTAACATTTCAACATCCCCAATTCCAGTTCAGGCCAACTGTCCTTTTCAAGATGAAAGTGTTATTGAATTAAAATTTTATAAAAGGGCCTCAGAATACACTTCTGGTATGAATTTAGATGAAGCTACAGTGAGATGTAGATGCTGTTTTGCTGGGGGCATTTTCCAAAGCCAGTTCAGTATTTCAGGCAGCAAGTTAATTTAAGTAGCATAGTCCACTACTGAAATAGTTCTATTTTGGTTACTTTATCGAGAGAAAGAGAGAGAGAGAGAGAGAGAGAGAGAGAGAGAGAGAGAGAGAGAGAGAGAGAGGAAGAAGTATAGCAAATTCTTAATAAAAAGTTAAAGAAAGGAATAATTTCCAATGTTTATTTTCCATTTTTATGCTCCTTTATTATCAAAAACCTCTTTAAAAGGGAATAATGTTAATATTTTCCTTTTTCATACTTTGTTAAAAGAGAGAGAGGGAAAGAGTATAAGTAGAACACTTTATAGTGCCAAAACCCTGAATGTTGGTTTATGATGACAGTGGTGATCGAAGGCATTAGCAAGGGCAGATAGAATCAGCATTCAGGGTGTAGTGTTGCTCATAAAATAGTTTTGAGTAAAGGAGCTGGTGCCAGTATTTATCACACCCATAAATGTTTGAACTTTGTGTCTAGGATCGCCAGAATTAAGTGGTAATAAATGGCTTTTCAATTACTGTATACTTTCTTACCATAATTTTTGCATGTGTAGGGAACATCTTTGAGAATTTACTCTTCCTATACAGCTATTTGTATCAAGGTTGGGCTTTGATGGGGTAAGAGTCACAAAGTAGAGTAATTGAAATAGAAATGACTATTAAAGCACACTCTGACTTATGTAGAGGTGGTTTAGGTAGTGATCTATATTGTGTAACTTGAGGATCATTCAGTTTGGCTAAGATACTAAGAGCATGTGTGATGGTTAGGCTAATGTGGGCCAGGTAATAGTGCCCAGTTGTTTGATCAAGCAAGCACTGGGCTAATTATAAATACAAGGACATTTCATGGACTTTAATCATCAGTGAGTTGATTGTATAGATGGCTGGTTATGTCTACAATCAACTGAGAAGACTGCTGTCAGCAATGAGTGATGTCTCATTCAATCAGTTGAAGGCCTTAAAAAGGAAAGTGATTTCAGCATTCAGAGAGAGAATTCCTAGCTCTATGTCAGACAGCCAGCATCTTCTGGGGAACTGAACGAGGACCGTCATCAGAGTACCTAACCTGGTTTACAGCCTGCTCTTTGGAATTTGGTCTTGTGCATCCCCATGGTCACGTGAGAGAATTTTATAAAATCTCATACTATTTATAGATATCTCCTGATGGTTGTTTCCCTAGAGAACCCTAACTAATATAGTATGCAAGTGCCCTGGTTCTCTTCTCAGTTCTACCATTAATGTGGCTAAAGATTTAGTCACATAAGTGTTCAGTGTGTCAGTTGCCTATCAACAATGTGTCTCCTACTTGCTAAGGATACTGTGAGTATAATAAAGGATGAGAATTATGGGAGTTTCTCTTGGAAGGTGTGACCAAGTCAAGGTTATAGCAAGGAACTTTACAAGTCCTTATATATATGCTGTACAATTCTAGCAACTTTGTTCCTAAAACAGTTTTGTATATGGGGCCTATCTCCCATATTTTACCCTACCCTTAAAGGCTGGGCTTTCTAGACATACATATTTAGTGGAAAAGCACAGACAAAGTCACCAATCAACTACATTTCCTATTTCCTAAACCAATTCTTTCACTTTTTAGAGACTTTATAGAGACCTCCAGTCCATTAAGTATCCCTTTATCATTATCCATCACTCCCCTCCTGTTCTCATTTCCCTCCTTACAAGCTTAGATTTGATAGTTCATAACTCACTTGCAATTATCCTTAACTCCCTCTCTCCTTTTTTCCAATCACACACAGTCTGCTTAAATCTAACCACCTTGCAAGCTTATTCTATGCCTGCACCTGATGAAGAAAATTATACAGTCCTTCTGATAAGTCTCACTTTAAAATAACAGCCACAACATTCTGCAAAGCAGTTGGCCTGGACTTTTTGAAAAATGTCCATGTCATGAAAGAATGAAAGACCAAAAAAAAAAAAAAAAAAAAAAGGAAAAAGGAAAAAGCAAGGCCAAGAAATGTTTTAGATTTAAGGAGATTAAAGAATCAGAATTTAAAGCAATATGCCATCCTTGATTTGTTGATTCAAACAGAAAACACAACACCACTGTTAAGGACATTATTAGGACAATTAGAAAAATTTAAACAGAGACTATATTGTATCAATGTTAAACTTCCTATGTGTTACCATTGTATCCTATTTAAATAGGAGAATGACCTTATTCCATGTTAAAGTATATAGGGGTAAAGTGTCATGTTATAACTAACTCTTAAATGGTTCAACAACAAAAAAAGTATATCTACTAAATGAGAGAGAGAAAGAAAACGTGACTTTAAGGGAAAGGTACATAGATACTTACTGCAAATAGTTTTGAAATTTTTCAAAATAAAAATTTGAAAATAGTAATGGTTATATCTCAAATGGAAGCATTTCGCTGTCCCAAAATTCTATTATACTTTCTTATACATACACTTTCTCACTCCCCCAAAAGCCTTTTTCACACCTTCTCTCTCTCTCTCTTTCTCTCTCTCTCTCCCTCTTTCACTAACACTGCCTCATGCTTTATCAAAGAAACAGCAGCAATCAGAGAGGTCCCATCACCAAATCTACTGGCCTCTGTGATTCAGGATTCACATTTCCACTGTGCTCTGCATCCTAGCATCTCTCTCCTTCTCGAGGATTTCCTGCCTGCAGTTGTCCCCCTCTTCCGTCAGAAGTTATCAGAAGTTTCTCCCTCTGTTGCATCGACCATAGCAGCACAGTGATACAGTGTGCTATCCCCCATCTTTTATAAAAACCATGACTTGATCACAGATCTCCGTCGGAACAGCCCCGTTTCTCTGCTTCCAGTCTAAACCAGACTTCTTAATTGGGTTGTCTGTGGGCTCTCTCTCCTTCACCTTCCACTCAAACCACCCAATTTGGGCTTCGAGAAATTGTCATTCCACTGAAGCTATTCATGTCAAGGTCAACAGAGGCTACTACCTCATACAATCTCTTGGCAGCGTTGTAACAGATGACTGCTCACCTTCCTTAGACATAGTCTTCTCTTGATTTGCATGCCACACAATGGCCACCTAATTCACAGCTGCTACCTCTCAGTCTTGTTTGCTGATGTCTTCTCTTCTGCTAGACTTCTAAATGTTGGAATTCTCCCAAGCCAAGTCATGTGAACTATTTTCTTCTCTTTCTGTACCCTCTCCCTATATTAGGGATTCTTAACCTGTTTTGTGTCTTAGACCTCTTTGGCACTCAGGTAAAACCTATGAACTCTCTCTCAGAATAATATAGTTAAATGCACAAAATAAATGCATAGGAAATGAAATATATCAACATATTTCAAAATAAATGCATGATATTAATATTTATTAACTCTATAAATAAGGGAGTGAATTAAAAATATAGATATGTTTCAAATAATTTCATTATTTTAAAATGTCAGTGTAACAGCTTATCCAAGTTATTGCTTAACTGAAATAAGAATATTAAACTGTGCGATGGTGTTCAGCTAGAAAACATATGTGTCATGTTTCATCCAAACAATTTCAAATTTTCGTTTTGATGGTTATAAGTACTGTAAATCCCTATTAATTAAGAAATTTTTTTTGTAAATATAATTAAAGCATCTATAGCTCACCTTAAAAGGCCAGAATAAGCTTGTCTCAAAGAACATCAGAATTCTTGACTTTTTAAGTTAAAATTAAACTATAGTAAGTTTTTGGTGCTGAGATCTAAGATTGTAGATAAGATAACATCTTCAATACAGTTGATATCAGAAAGAAAAATATTTTCTTTACATAGTTCACCTTTAATAACATCAAGATAGAAATAACTTCTGAAAGACTCCTGAAGAGTTTCCAGGTGTTTACAGATTTCTCTTCTCAAAGTAATTGGTAGAGTTTTGTATCTCATCTTTATCTGAGGATGAATTGCCTTCTCCAGCATTTCAAAGTTTGGCAAGGATGTCAGCTTCTTTTCTTGTTTTCCATATTAGAAGAAACCATAGTGGACTTGAATTTAAAAATCCATTGATTAGAAATAACTGCCAGGTGAGCCAATCCATGGATAAATCTTTTTTTTTCTTTCAGTATTCCAGAAATGTGATTTCTGGGGGAAAAAAAGTGAAACTTTTTTCCTTATTTCACACAAGCATTTAAGTCTTGTCCTCTTGGAAAGCCAATGAAATTTTGTGTGGAAAGACGTACTTCATATTCTGCTCCTACTTTTTGATAGTATTTTGTTTTTGTTTTTGTGTTTTTAACTTTATTTTGTACATTTAATAATTGAAAATATAAATAATTAAAAACTAAAAAGTAAACACAGATGAATAAATACATACATTTCTCAATTAAATGTACTGGATACATATAAATTTTTTTTAATCAAACAGTACGTTACACGATATATTTGGTTCATACTAAGGCATTCATACAGTGTTTGTCCTTTTGTGTCTGGCTTGCTTCACTCAACGTAATGTCCTCCAGGTTCATCCATGTTGTCATATGCGTGACGACTTCATTTCCTCTTACAGCTGCATAATATTCCATTGTGTGAATAGATCACAGTTTGTTTATCCATTTGTCTGTTGATGGACACCTGGGTTGTATACAACTTTTGGCAATCATGAATAATGTTGCTGTGAACATCAGTGTGCAGATGTCTGTTCATGTCACTGCTCTTAGTTCTTCTGGGTATATACCCAGTAGTGGTATTGCTGGGTCACATGGCAGGTCTGTATTCAACTTCTTTAGGAACTGCCAAACAGTCCTCCACAGTGGCTGTACCATTCTGCATTCCCACCAACAGTGAAGAAATGTTCCTATCTCTCCACATCCTCTCCAACACTTGTAGTTCTCTGTCTTTTTAATAGTGGCCATTCTGATAGGTGTGAAATGCTATCTCATTATAGTTTTAATTTGCATTTCCCTAATCATTAGTGATGTTGAGCATTTCTTCATGTGTTTTTTTGCCATTTGTATTTCTTCTTTGGACAAATGTCTATTCAAGTCTTTTGCCCATTTTTTAATTGGGTCGTTTGTCTTTTTATTGTTGAGTTGTAACATCTCTTTATATATCCTGGATTTATAGTGTTTTTAATTCAGTGATTCAGAGGCTAAATTAGACAAAGTTGATGACTTTTATCATTGTTGACAATATTTCTTTCAGAGCTAGTAGAAGAATACGTATTTCTAGAGCATGTTTGCCACAAAAAGAAATAAGGACAATGTGAGGGTCTTTGTTTTTCATTAAGGTGGCAAACCAGATGTATTAGCAAGCCCAGTTGGATGAGTATAATGCTTTTCTTTCCAGTTGAATTTTTGTTTGGCCAAAATTAGCCAATTCCATATGAAAATCCCCACAAAAGTTTTATTTCGGTTATTGATATTGAAGTATACACTTCTACACATTTCATAGTTAATAACTAAAATTGAATATTTTTCTTAATGCTGCTAAATCATTCCTATTAAAGCTGCTAAGTATTTCTATTCAACATTACAACCTCAAATTTGGTAAATAGCTAATTGGCAAATCAGCAATAAATTAGTTGATTTTTTGTTTATTTCCCTGCTTCCAGATAGAAAAGAGGGAAGGATGAATAGAACCTTCAGAAATGTCAATTTACAGAAAGAAAATGAAATTAGAAAATATGAAGTAGGAATGCTTGAAGAGGTAGGAAGAACTCAAGACTTCAAGGAATGGAAGCCGTGGATAAAGAAAATTTCAAGAAAGATGTCAACAGTGCCATGGCTACAGAGAGTTCAAGAGAAGGAAGACTCAACTGAGTGTTTCTCAAGGTCATTGGTACTCTTGCAGACACTATTTTCAGAAGTTTGGTGACTTGCGAAGTCAGTTTGCAAAAAATTATCAGATAAACATAATTAGCCAAATTCTTAAAAAATCATTTTCTTTACCCCCAATAGATATAAACTCCTCAAGAGTAAGAAGTAAATTTTATTTATTTTTCTTATTTGGAGTTCTATTTCTTTTCTGTTCCCTCCCAACCAGAGTGGCCAAATTTACAAACAAGGCTTATGAATTTATTTATGCATTTGTGTTTATGTTTTCTTTGTTGTTGCTGTTGTTGTTTCTTGCTCATCTGTTTGTTTTTTCTTTAGGAGGCATCAGGAACCGAACTTTGGTCCTCCCATGTGGGAGGCGGGCGCTCAACTGCTTGAGCCACATCCGCTACGTTTATGTCTTGTAAGTATCTTGTAAGAACACAGATCATTTTAAAATGAAGAGCTGGGATGGGTAGAATTTATCACAATTATATTCTCACCTTCTAATAAGGTAGAAAGAAATGGGTAGTCAAGAGAAGATGAGGGTATGATGTTAAGAGCAGTGAAGATGGTTTGGAATATTCCTGGGGTAGCATTCCCTAGGGATGTTATATTGCACTCTCCATGAGGGCAGGGACCTCTGGGTCTGGCAGCCCCAGTCATAGGGCAACAGTTCGTGGCCTCCCTCCTGCCAACAGTAAGCCCTAATCAGAAGTCTGCTGAATTTGGGTCACTCTGCTTGAGTCCCACTACACTTATGTGTAGAGCCACGGGCAAGTTATTTAACTTCTCTATGCCTCAATCTTCTGCTTGGTATAAGGGGAGCAATAATAGTTCTGTCTTCTTGGGGTTATGGTGATTCCACACCTAGAAAGCATTAGCCACAGAGTTTTATTAGTATCATTGCATATATATATATATTTTAAATATCAGCTTTATTGAGATATAATTCACATATCACACAATACACCCATTTAAAGTGTACAATCCAATGGTTTTTAGCATATTCACAAGCTTATGCAACCATCAGTACAATCAATTTTAGAACATTTTCATCACCTCAGAAAGAATCCCCGTACCCATTAACAGTCACATCCCATTTCCCCCTATCCCCCAGCCACTGGCAACCACTAATCTACTTTCTTCGTCCATGGATTTGTCCCTTCTGGACACTTCATATAAATGGAATCATTTAAATGGCCTTTTATGTCTGGCTCCTTTTACTTGCATAATGTTTTCAAGGCTTATCCATGTAGCCTTGTTTGTTTATTTTATTTCTCTCTCCCCACCCCCTCGTTGTTTGCACTTGCTGTGTCTGTTCGTCTTCTTTGTTTCTTTTAGGAGGCATCAGGAACCAAACCCGGGACCTCTGATGTGGGAGGGAGGTACCTAATCGCTTAGGCCACCTTCATTCCCTGTTTTGTTGTGTCTCTCGTTACGTTTTTCCTCATTTTTCTTGTTGCATCATCTTGTCGCATCAGCTTGCCATGCCTGCCCTTCGCGCCAGCTCACCATCCTGCTCGTCCTCTTTAGGAGGCACCAGGAACCTCTGCTCCCTGCTTTGTTGTGTCTCTCATTGTTATTTTTCTTGTGTCTCTTGTTTCATCATCTTGTGTCAGCTTGCTGCGTGTGCCTGTCATGTCAGCTCGTCTTCTTCAGGAGGCACTGGGAACTGAACCACAGACCTCCCATGTGGTAGGCGGGAGCCCAATCGCTTGAGCCACATCCACTTCCCCACTTCATTCCCTTTAATTGTCGAATACCATTCCGTTGTATGGATATACCATTTTTAATTTATCCACTCATCTGTTGATGGGCATTTTAGTTATTTCCACTTTCTGGCTATTATGACTAATGCTACCTCTTTATACTCTTAAACTCAACATTTGTGTGTCTGTTCAGCAAAGTATTAAGTTAATGCTGTTACTTTTAATGTTACTGATATTTGGGATGAAGCAGGACTAGTCAAGACAGTCCTGGAATTATATTTTTGGAGAAAAAATAAAAGAAGCTCAGGGCACTCTGCCTGTCTCTTACCACCTCTCCTCTCGTTTTGCTGGATCATTTCCTAACCATTTTTGGGGGGCAAGGTATGGGGGGTTGAACCCAGGACTCCCTATGTGGGAAGAAGGCACTGGACCACTGAGCTACAGCCACTCCTCTCCTAACGATTTTTTTAAAAAGATTTATTTATTTTTTGTACATTTAATAATAGAAAATGTAAATAATTGTGTCGAGCAAAGCAAGCCAGACACAAAAGAACAAATACTGTATGAATGCATTACTAGGAACCAAATATATTGTGTAACATATTGTTTGATTTAAAAAATTTTTATATGTATCCAGTACATTTAATTGAGAAATGTATATATTTATTCATCTGTGGTAGTCATTGCATATTAAAGGAAGAAAATAATCATATATGAATGTGAAGGGAAAAATGTGTGAGGTCATCTTATGGAATCACCTGGGGGGGGTGGAGAGAGAGAAAGAGAGAAAGGAAGAAAGAACATGAGGTGGGCAGAGAACTTGATCCTTCCTGCCAAAATGTGTGGCATCTTTGCCTCTATGGGGACATGCTTGGGATGTCAACACCTGGGTTTGAGTAGGTAGTCCTGATGTTTACAGATTGGCCCGCTGCCAGCTCGATTCTCCAGTGAAAGTTCCAACCCGAGAGTGTAAATCCCAGACGCACAGACAGAACCAGGGGCGGGGCGGGCCTCTGGTGGCCAAGTTCGCCTGCGCCTGTGGGACGCGTCCGGCGCGCCAGAGAGCTGCAGTCCCAGAGCTCAGCCCAGGCGCTAGCGGCTACTGCGAGCTCCTGACTCCGGCTCGGCGGAATCCTCGCCACGATGGAACACCTGTGGCGCTTGAGGTTCTGGGGCGTCTGGGGGCTGCTCCTTTGCGTCGCGGAGCCCGGCACAGGTAACCAGGGCGGGGCACCAGGGAGGCAAGCGGGCGAGGTCCGCACACCACCCCTGCTCCTGGGGTCACGGGATAGGCGGGACAATCTGACACACCCCCTCAGCCGCGAGTGGGGTTTCATGGTGATCCTGGGGACCTGGGGACCTGAATGGCACTGAGAGAGAGAGAGAGAGAGAGAGAGAGAGAGAGAGAGAGAGAGAGAGACCCTCACTTTTAGTTCGGAGCGAGTAGACACGCCGAACCCTTCCTTCCCTCATTCTTCTTGGGCCCCTTTCCCCACTGAAGGGAGATCAGCAGTATCCTCCAGAAGGACAGGGATGTGTTTTCGTGGCGGGTTTCAGTCACTTCCACGGGCAGCTGCCCTGTGTCTTCCAAGTAATATCCAGGAGAAGGCTGAGAAGAAACTGATAAGATAAGAAATTGGAGTTGTCCGTGGAGATAACGGGGGAGGATGAACCTGAGATAGATGAGGAGCAGCATGGTCTGGAGATAGGATCCAGCTCATCGCTGGAGTTTCCTATTCTTGGCTTTGGGGCTGCCTGGAGTTAGAAATGCTCTTGATGATGCCACAACAGCCTTGGGGATGTTGCAGATAGACCTGAAGTACAGAGGCTGCGGGTCTGGAGACTGGGAGATGGTCTCCTTTCCTTGGAGAGCTGTTGCTCTTACAGGTGAAGTACACATTAAACTCTTTTCAGTGAGGAATGAACTATACAATCATAATTTCCTTAAACTTTTCTTATACATCCATTTCAAACTAATTAATAATTTACGTGGCCTTTCTTTGTGACCCCACATAAATTTTTCTACCTACTCTAAGAATTTGTTATAGGATTCAAATAATTACCAGATCTGTATGATTTAAGCAGGAAATAAACCATTCTAGTGTTGTGTACCTTTGAGTTTTAATTCATTACTTGCAGTTCTTAAAGAAGCCTGCTCCTGCACCCCTGTGTTTACACAGGCAGCCCTCTCTGTCCAGCGCTCCCTTTATCTCTCGGACTGTTGGTCTGGTCTAGCTTTCTTTGCCCTCCAAGTTGCAACAGGAGCACCTCTTCTTTCAAGAAGCCCAGATGATCCAAACAGTGTGGGTGAAATATCCCTTCGGAGCCACCCATGGCCCTTGTGTTCTCTTCTGTCACTCTATACTGTGTAACCTAAGCTTTTGGAAAGTAAAGGGCATATACACATTTTTGTATTCTCAGGGACCTAATGCAATTTGTTGAATGAATTAATGACCTCTAAAAATTAAGCACTCACTATCATCAGAAGGCTAGAAAGTCCTCAGAAATTAATTTTCCAGAAGTCACACTCTATTACTTTGTTTCCTCTTTCAGCCTGGACTCTTTCAATCTGCCTAGCATTGTGTTTCTCATGTGCTTTTACAATGACCGGTTTATCCATGCCAGTCTTGTTTGTTACATGTGAATTGATAAACATAGTTATGGAACTGAAGCTAGCAGGGCACCACATGAAACCAAGGATTTAATAAATGTTTTACAATATGATAGGTAAGAAAGATGATGATGATCATGTTTTACACCTGCTTTTTATACCACCTACAAAGCTGTGAGTGTTAACAAAAAGTGCATAAACTATCCCTGTGAGGTCATTAGTTAGTAGTAGGACTGAAAATAAAACCTAGACATATTTACTTTCAGTCCTAAATCTTTCTGGTGTTTTTCTCACAAGTTTGTAATATGTGGTACACAATTTGATGTTCAAAATGAATTACTTAATGATTTTACCTCCACTATGTTTCAGATGGCTCTAAAATAATCCCCAAAATCTCAGGAATTATACCTAAATATGGTAGCATAAATGGAGCAACAAGGCTGACTATCAAAGGAGAAGGTATGTTTGTTTGTTTGTTTTGTTGTCAAGATTGAGAAAGTTGGAGGTATTTTAAAGACTGTTTTACATTTAGTGCTTTATGGTTACAAAAAAAAAAAAAAATCCACTGGCGTTGTCTCTGCTTGGCCAGAATAGTAAAATTTTATCCCTTTTGACAGTTAATGAAATCCCCAAGGATTTTTATCAATCTGATCATCTGAATTCTTATTATAATTACTTGCTTAATTCCATGATCTAGATTTTAATGACTGAAAGGAACATCTTTAACCCAACTCTGCAAACATTTGCTTTGTTCCTCATGGGTCTAATAACATTTAATTTAATTTATTTTTATAGTAAATAAAACATTTGATAGGTTTGGGGGTAGAATGTTAGTAAGAGAATATGACAGAAAGGGAAATAGATTGTTAACAACAACAAAAAAAATGCAATAAAAAGCATATTTTGGATTCCTTCAGCTGCTACCCAACCCCTGTCATGTGCTTCTTCACTTTCTTCTTGCCTGAACTTATATAGTAGACAATCAGTAAATGTATTTAATGAATAACTTTTCCTTGGATTAAATAGAAATATATGGTTCTTTCAAGCCATAAGTCCTTTGCAATCTAAATGATAATAGTATTCACATAGTTATGAAGGTTGAATAAACGTTTTTAAAAAATACTAGCAAAATCTATTATTTGATCTTTAAAATATGAAGAAAAACAAGTTTCATCATCAGAGCATTAACAAAGTAAAGTGTTTAATTATTCTGTGTCATATATATTGAAACGCCTTTCAATAATTCTAATATTTCTGTAGAAGTCAAATTTTCAGTGATGCATTTAAAATGGTTTACACCTAAATTGTGCTCAATGTATTTTGAATTGAAGTGCTTTTATTAAGAGTTAAAACCTGGACTATTAAAGATTGTTTTTATAAATATCTTTATCCATAGCTACTTTATATTATAAATTATCTTAAGATAATGTTTTTGAGAGCTATTGGATTTTTAACAAAGATTTAGATGCCATAAGAGAAGTGTCCAGGTTAAAAAACAAAAACCCAGCCATTTCCTTCTGCCTCAAGACTTGAGACTTTTCCTGATCCAGGAACCATAGCTTAAGTTTAAGTGCATAGACCCAGATCATCCCTAGTTAGATACAGGAGAAAAGATCATTCTATTCTTAAAGCATTTTGGAAGGGCATCCTCATTAACCTAGCTACAACATTTGCTCTTTTACAGACTTTCTGAGGTGGTTAGGTTCAGGAGTAATACCCTTAATTATGAATCATATTTCATGATGAATTTCTGGCTTTCTCAGTCCCAATTTCTGGATGCTTTTGGCAGAGAATTAGAGAACAGTTAACTATTAGAACTGCAGATCCTTGCCCCACCCTGATTTGTCTTCCCGTGCCTTTAACCCCACACACTGTAGGTGGCTAGAAATGCATTAGCATGTGTTTCTCAGAGGCTGAGTCTAAATATTGTTTTTATATAGATTTGGGGTGATGAGGACATATAAAGAATGTGTATAAAGCAATGTTATTTAATTTGCAAAGCACACCAGAGGTCCTATATCTACAGAAATTTGGTACTCAAAGTTTATTTAGAGGGACAACATATAGATAATTCAACAGTGCTGTCCCTGAGGAATATACTTTTAGAATTCCATTTTTGGAATTACTGGTGGATCTTACCAGTCACACAAGAGCACTTTTTAAATGGAATCGAAAACTCTAATCACCTAAATATTGGTTCCATATGACATTAAAAGTGTTTTATTTTTATGAAGACCATTATAAAAATGTAAGAAATATAGAAAGCTTAACTTAGAAAGTGAGTTCCCTGAACATTTTGATGTATCCAAATGACTTCTGACTATTTCCAAACATATATTCATCTTTAGATTAAAAAATTTGCTCCATATTACTTTATTCAAAAGATTCATTTCAGGAGCCAAAGATATACAATTTTATAGTTATGATGCCCAAGCAAAAGTGCTTTGAACAATGACATGATCATAGAAATAATTGTATTCCCTTTTAAGATGGCTGCTTTGAAGAGAAACATTATCATTTTGATAAGTAAGTTCTGCAGTATTTGTAACAATATTGGCTTTATTTATATCTATACCTTGTATTTCTCAATCACCTTCCTTAGTATTAATCATGTTTCACTTCATTTAAAAAATCATTAAGATGAGAGGATTCGTATTTTGCCTTTGGTTTTATTTCTTCTAGGACTTCTCTATTTCAATGTCTGGTACATGCAGGAATTCAATAAATCTTTGTTGAACTGAAGTATTGAATTATATCATTTTTATAATTTTATTAATGTCAGCATTATTCGGTGGAAAGCATATAGACTGTTCTGCTCTGACTGGCTTTGAATTCCGTCTCTGCCACCTTCCATTGTGTGAATGGGGCAAGTTTCTTCTCTGAGCCTCAGCTTCCTAATCAGCAAAATGGGCTATTGATTCCTACCTCTTGGGGCTATTGTGAATATTGAAAAAGGTGATGTATGTAAGGTATCCGTCATACAGTATATGCTTCATAAATTAGACTTATTTTATTTTTACTATTATTTCACATTTGTATTATAGGTTTAGTTTTATTCTCTAGGAGTTATCTTCCATTATACTGCAGTTTTCCTTCCCATCGTTGTAAATGTTACAACTTTTATGTAGGTTTATATACCCTCAACCCTGCCTTTTATACTAGAGAAACCCAAACAGCCTGCATTGTACATGACAACTGCAGCTTTTAACAACAATGATATTTTCTATGACTGCAGCAAGGGGTTATGTTTGGATCGCTGCTATCAGGACACCCAGCGTTGTGTGCCTGGCAGTTCTTATCTCCAGTTATTCTGCAAAAGGAAAAATACATCAACATGTCAGGAATTTCCATTTGAAGTCTCAACCTTTTCAGCTTCCAGGGTACACCCAACCCTTCCTCTAATCTTTGTGCTTTGGAGTACAGCCAGAGGTGTCTTCTTTATACTCAATTGCTTGTTTAGAATTATACCTTTAAATAAAAATTATATTTAAAGGTAACTCCTTTTTTTTTTTTTTTTAATATTTTTTAAACGTCTTTAGAGTTAGCTAAAAAATTGGGAGTTTTTCTATACTTGCTGAGTTTATTTTTAAGCAAAATTTATAAGTAAAATATTTATCTCTTGTTGATTTGTTTCATATTTTCCCAATAGTCACTTCTAGGACTAATATCATATAGTATAATAATTCCATTCATTCCTACGATGTATATGTGTATGTCTTTAACATTATAACATCTTCTAAGCTAAAAAACTATCTTTCATTGGTGGTGGTGTTAAGAATTGTTGTAGTCACAGGAATGCTGAAGAACAGATCCACGTTACTGTATCATTGATATGAGGTGTATCTAATAGGAAAATAAACTCATATCACATCCTGAACCATACCACAAGTAAAACTTTCCATTCTTTAGTCAGTTGCCAGCAGCCCATCTGTGTGTTCCAAACTCAACATGAACTCCAAAGATAAGCAGAAGTTGGCAAAAGGAAGAACAGGTTTTACAAATAGCTTGCTTTTCTGTGTATTCATTTGTCTTCTCACAATTCCATCGTAGTGGTAACTTCCTTTTTAGAGTCACACCTGCAAATTCAATGCAAATATCTTTCACTTGTTAAATTGATGGGTACATTTGTACTTTGGACTATGTTGGATGAGTCTTGTTTGGTTAAGGTTTAAGTTGAGAGAAAGAAAGTGGTGTCTTTTGAAATCTCTACCCTTTGTTTAGTTTCTGTTTACCTTTCTTACATTTAAAGGGTAAGGAAGGAGCTAATAGTGTCTAGAGCAAGTTACATCGGGTAAAAGGGTAATTGCTTTGGTGTCTACAATCTGGTTTTGAATCCTGGCTCCCAAATTATTGGTTCTGTAGCATTTTAAAAACGGGATATTAATATTTCTGGTAGATGGAACTATGCATCCCAATTTAGACACGTACTTAATCTGCATCCCTGGGGGTATGACCCCATTGTCAATAGGACCCTTGAAAATGAGGGTGGGCTTTAATTCAGATTACTGGAGTCCTTTATAAACAGAAGAAATTCAGATATAGAAAGAGAAAGCTATATGGGAGGAGCCTGAAGCCAGAAGTCAACAGAACCTAGAAGAAAAAGGAGTGGATATGGCCGCTTGATGGGAAGCAGGGATTCAAGCCAAGGAACCCCAAGGATTGCAAGCAAGCCAGTACTGGAATGCTACCAATCCTGGGAGGAAGCAAGCCCCCCAGCCTCTGAAACCATGAGACAATAAATCCCTGTTGTGCAAGCCAACCCATTTTGTAGTATTTGTCATAGCAACACAGCAAATTGAGACAATACTAAATCTCAGATTTTTTTTTTTTTATGAATAATAATAAGAGCAGATATTTGAGCTCTTAATGCATGAGTTTGGCACCAAGAAAAGCACTATACATAAATCCTCATTTAGTCTTTGTAAAAAGTCAGTAAGGCAAATTATTATGGTCCTTTTTCTGATGAAGAGACTGAGGCTGAGAGAGTTTATATCTTGCACAAGGTCATACAGTGACCAAGTGCTAGAGCCCAGGATGTCTGGATCCAAAGCTTCGCCCCTTTCCTTTAAACAGCAGTGATACCCAACATGCAGCTTTACCACAGCAGGAGTGTAGGGGCATTGGCATTTTATGAGCGTTTGGCACATCCTCAGTTCTACACTAAATGTCACGATATTCATGTTTGCTAATGGACCTTTGGAAAGCACACTGAAAACATTCCATAATTTAAAATTGGTTGCATCACAGAACTGGCAACTCCAAATTAGCCATTTCAACTGTTAAAGGTTATTTGGTACTAGTACATACTGTGGTAGTGATTATTTTGTTCATATATACTTGAACACTACTGATATTTTAAGGTAAATACCTAACATTTATTTTTCCTAACGTTAGTAATATAAACACATAGGATTTAAAGAATTGAATCTGTATTTCTGGGTTTATCGTTATTTTACTGTTTACTGATGTTAAATTTCTTATTGTGTTGTGGATGATATAATCTCTAGTTAATTATGTTTTGAAATAAAGAGCATTCAACTTTACATTAATGACCTATATGCAAATCTTTTAGTATAAAGAAAAATTTTCATAATTTCAAAAATAGTCATCTCTTTGGCTATAGATTAGTTTAATGTTCATGTTGAGCACCTGTGATATTGTAGAAAAAATAATATCTTAAGACTTACAAAGTTTTAGAACTGAGAACTTAGGAATTTTAGACTTTGATGCAATCCTGGCAAAAACTGTTTGTTTACTAGTTTAAGCTTATTCCAAAAAATATTATAATCTAGAAAACATCATAAATGTGTAAAATTTATTCCACAGACTAGAACAGTATTAAGTACTTTGTTCATATTTTTATTAGGAGAACATTTAATCATAGAGTTCAATTAGTAGAACATATCTAAGTAATCTTATTCAAAGGCTTTATTTCTTGGGTTTATTTCAAAATTGAATATTGTTTCAACAATATAAAATACTTTTATATGTCATAAAATAATCTATGCTTAATTTCTTCCAAATATAGTTTTTAATTTTTATATATTTATAGAACATTTAAAATAATTGTCGGCTGTGTTTCACATCATCCACTTCTCTGTTTCTATTGGATCATACCCATCAGCATGCTGACATACTATTATCTCTCCCACCTAAAAATAGTAAAGGCAAAATCATCAGTCTTTTCCTTGCTCCATACCCGACTCCAGCTCCCACCCCTTCCCATTCCAGTAAACTGCTTCCCATTCCAGTAAAACTCCTTAAAAATGTTGCCAATATTTGTTTTCTCCACTTACTGTCCTCCAATCCTCTCTTGGTCCCATGCCAAATGTCATTTACCCCATCACTCACTGAAACATCATCTTCAGTTCTGCCCCAAAGATCAAGCCACTTGTTGACCCTCTATAGCAGAGACTGTCACTGAGCTCTTATACTATCCCTCAATAAGCCCACACAGCCACTTACTAACAAGTTGATTGCATCACCCCTTCTTTCCTGGAAGAATCTGATACCTACTCCAGATTCGGGTTTTGCCTTCTTTTTCCACAGTGCCCCTGCCAGCACCAGAGCTTACAGAGCCTTATTTATTGCCATGGGATTCCATAAAATATTGCCTCAAAACAAGAGATCATTTTATAGTGAAGAAGTTGTGATAATGGGCACATGACCATGAAACCTGCATCACCCTGAAACCTACGGTGGCTAAGATGCCAGCCTGGAACAACATCCTGTGGGGTGGGATGCCTTCCTCCTTATGTGGTATATGCATTGAACCAATGGGCTGCAAAGGAAGGGTTGCTACCCCTCACTGTCACTCCTGTCAGTCCAGTTATTGAATTTGTGCTTTCTGTCCTGCAACTTTATGTTCTGCTAGATTTGGGGTCTGAGTTTCCAGGTAAAGAATGCTTCCACTGAGGGTCACAATATGGGTTCCACTGAGCCAAAACTACCACTACTGCCTGATTAGTTTGGGCTCATCAGATGTATTTAGTGTACTGTCAGAGATAATCAGTTCTGATTATCATGAAGAGGTAAGGTTGCTTTTAATTAATGCAGATAAGGAGGCGTATGCCTGGAATTCAGGATGTTTATGGAGGCATCTTGGTTTCATATCCATGTGATGACTGTGAATAGGCAATTGCAACAACCACAGCATAATAAGGGCAAAGCAACTAAGGGCTCCAAACCCTCATGGATGAAGA
The DNA here is from genome assembly GCA_026826555.1 of Tolypeutes matacus. Taxonomy (NCBI): domain Eukaryota; kingdom Metazoa; phylum Chordata; class Mammalia; order Cingulata; family Chlamyphoridae; genus Tolypeutes; species Tolypeutes matacus. The sequence continues at coordinate 366,486 of JAKSZT010054489.1, forward strand.
TTAGTGTCACCGCATTAGCTAAAGTGCTAGCTAAGGGCAAGAGAAATCTACTATGGCAATACAGAAGGTAGATGATAATGTTAATTACAGCCTTAGGACCAGTTGCAATAGTCCCACTAACCCTGAGATTTGTCCCTTTTACCTTCTTTTATTAAATCTTTAGCAGAACTCTCAGCTGGCCACCACATTGTAGACTTGGTGACAGGCTTTACTTAAAATGTAGGGGCATGAACAGATCTATGTGGTGCGTGGGGTAGGCTGTATCACATGCCTTTTATACTCAGCCCCACGGCCTCTTGTTCTCGCCTCTATTTCTAGCTATAGCTGTTGCAAATAGTTCCCTTTGCACTTTAATTCAATCTATGTTTCCAGCATCTTGCCTTAAGTGCATGCAGCATGTCCTTGTCTGTCTCAGGACTTCTCTGATGCAATGACCTTAGACATTTAAGCCCATTTGGCATACACCTATATGCTGCCTGAAAGTGCAGGAAAAAATATTTGTCCCACAGATAACCCTCAACTAATGGGGGACAGGATTTGATGAATAAGTGCTTCTTGCCAATGCTTCTTTGGTTCTGAGTCATTCTGTATTTTCCTCAGAGGTTCCCAGCAAGATTGAGCCCCAGTTGTCCTCAGTGATGCACAGCTTTTCCTTTTTCAGATTTTATTTTCCCTGATCCCTAAGGAATCATTGCACAAATAAACTATCTGCTTGCAAGACTTCACCACACACATTGCTTTATGGGAAAACCCAGGGTAAAGACCCATCCCTTACAAAATTGTGTTACCCTTCTTTACCGTTACTATCCCCTTTAGTCTGCATTTTTTTTCTCATAATAAGTATTTGGTGGTATATGTATTGTATAGTTATTTGTCTATTTCCTCCCCAGCTCCCACCCCATCCCTAGAAGATAAGCTATTTGATTCCATTGTGCCTGGCAATTAATAGACTCTCAATCAGTACTTTTAAAAAAATATATTAAAGGCCAATTTTTATGCTTCAAAGAAGATTATAATCATAGGGATAAATATGAACTAGATTAACTACTTGAATGATTCAATATTGAATGACAACTGTTGGATGCCTGACTATAGAATTCCATTAATAATAGTTGAGTTTTCTAATTTTCCAGGCTTTGCTCAAGCAAACCAGTTTAACTATGGATTTGATAACGCCAAGTTGGGGAACAGTGTGCAATTAGTTTCTACTTTCCGGTCAATTTCTTGTGATGTAGAAAAAGATGCAAGTCATTCAACTCAAATTACATGCTATACTAGGTATGTTTTAAAATATATTTTATAAAATCATTTCATTGCATATAATATATTGGTATGCATATTAGTATTATAATAGTTTTAACTCCCTGGCTATTGAAAGTAATATTTTTCTGATTACCAGTTATTTTTTACTTCATGTTGCTTAGAATATTTTATGCCTTTATTATATTCAATTATAATGCTTTTTCCTTATATTAGCATGATTAAAATATTCTATATAATTTCCCAAGTTATTAGAGTTATTATCTTATCATCACTTAGCTCTTTTATAAGATAAATAGCTACTGTTAAATTGTGATGCCTCAAAACACCAAAATTATGCCCTTCTGTCCAGTTTGATTAATTTCATTCAAAATCTTGACATAGTCATTAAGATTAAAGATGATCAATTTGTATAGTGATATTTCATGTTCTTTACTATTAGCCCAAATTGATGTGTGTTATTAGCAACTTCAGAAAAAATATTTTAATCATTTTAAATTTCAGCTTTGAATATTGACCTTAGAAATGGGTAGCACATATTCCAGGGGATTTCATCTACAATAGGTTTGTTGGCCTGTTTTTCTACAACAAAAGCTTACTTGAGGGGAAACTTGATTAACTACTGCTTAAAAAAACAACAACATAAAATAACTGAATGTAGCTAGATGTATATTCCTATTTTAAGTGCTTATTATTGCACTTGTTGTTTGAAGTAGTCTTTTTAATAAGCACCAGTGCACATAGTCAGAATAGGCATTGCCCAAGGTTCATGATAATAGAATTTGCAGTGCAGAGTTCAGGATGGAGACATTCTCTTTCCATAATATTCACACTTTCTTTTTCAAAATAACATGTTGTTTGAGACAGTGTTTTTCATGAATGCTGTACATTAAATTTAAAAGGTGCCGCCTCCCTCATATGTTCTTTGTTTATCTTTCAGAGCAATGCCAGAAGATTCCTACACTGTTAGAGTCAGTGTGGATGGGGTTCCTATTACAGAAAATAATACCTGCAAAGGTCACATCAACAGCTGGGCCTGCAGCTTCAGTGTATGTGGGCGTCTCCTCTTTAATTTACATCCAGTTCATCTCGTGTTTTCTTACTTGCATAACTGGCTTTTTATTTTTTAATTTTATAGATTTTTATCTGTTTTCACATTTAAAATATATTAACATATAGTTAAGGATAATTTCACCCATTTTTCATTATTTTTCATAGAAGTCTATTCTCCTTTATCATTTCTGATTTGTTTCCTTCTCCTTTAAATTAAGTTCTTCTGTGCTTCCCAAATATATTCCCAAATATGGTCCCTTGCAACCTAAACTCCACAAATCTGAAACTGAACTCCTTGTTTTCTTCCTTAAACCTACTTTCTCTGTGATATTTCTCACCATCCACATACTCACTCAAACTACAAACCTATACTCATCCTTGATTTCCTCCTCACCATCCCATAGCTATTCAGAAACTAAACCATGACGACCTTTTCCTCTAATTAGCTCTCAAGTTCATCTTCTCCTTATCTTTTTTCCTGCCATGACCTTTGTTTTGACCCTCATCTTGTCATTTCTCACCTACTATCACTATAGCCTCCCAATGCTTCTCCCCACCTCTCTTCATTGTGTCTTTCAGACTTACCCTTCAGAAACATAAATATGACTGTTGTTTCCCTACTCAGTATTCCTCCTTTACCCATGTTTGTAGGTTTCCTTTATTGTACAACAATCTAGAACCAATTATGTTTCTATCAGTGTCTTCTAGCATTCTCCCTGACCAATAACCCACACACCTTACTCAATTCTGCTTAGTAAATTCTTTCTCATTGCTCAGAACTCTTAAAACTCTCCCAGTGATTTTCTTCAGTGCGTTCCTCAGTTGCATAGTGGCTTAGAGTTCAACTACTAGCTCCATCAATTACTACATGTGACCTTAAGCACAGTGAAACTGTGCTTTAGTTACCTCATTATCTTTAAAATGGAGATATCATGTAAAATGGATATTATCTCATATCATTATTGTGAGGATTAAATGATATAATATTTATTTATTTCTAGGTCCCTTTCTTTCTCCCATATTCGTTGTTTCTAACTGTAGGCTGTCATTTGCTTGTGCCTCTGTTGGCTGAAGGTTCCATGTTTTACCTCATGAGCTCTGCTCTTGGCCTATTCAGTATGTACTTTTGTTCAAATTTAATTTCATTTTTCCCATTGTAGTATATTTCCCTTTCCCAGAAATTATTTCACATTTTTCCCTTTAAAAAGAAGTTACCCTGCGTTTATTTGAATAATAATCACCAATAATTAAAATTATCTACTATGTGCCACGCGCTACTCTAAGTATTTTATGATTATTAACTCTCGACTCACAACAATACTATAACTGAATACTAATATTATTATCTCCATTTCATGGATGATGAAACTAAGGCACTGAGAAATTACATTCCTTACCCAAGGTCACACAGCTGTGGGTGGTAGAGCTCAAATTTGAATGCAGACAGCCTGACTCTAGAATATGGGCTCTTAACTATGGTGCCCTCCAGCCTCATATATACATACAGAGATACTTGAATATCTCTAACAGTTATGTATTAGTTTCCTACTGCTGCTGTAACAAATTACCACAACTTTAGTGGCTTTCAGTAACACAAATTAATTACCTTACAGTTCTGTAAATTAGAGGTCTGATACTAGTCTCACCAGGTTAAAATCAAGGTGTCAAGAGGGCTGCACTCCTTTCTGGAGGCTCTAGGGGAGAATCTGTTTCCTTGCCTTTTCCAGGTTCTAGAGGTTGCCTGCAGTCCTTGGCTTGTGGTCCCCTTCCTCCATCTTCAAAGTCAGCAATACGGGTCCAGTCATTCTTACAACGCATCACTCTAACCTTGCTTCTGTCATCACTTCTCTTCTGACTCCTCTTCTGCTTCCCTCTTCCTCTTAAAAGGACCGTTGTGATTACATTGGGCCCACCTGAATAATCCAGGGTAATCTTCCTATTTTAAACTCAGTAGATTAGTAGGCTTAATTTCATCTGCAACTTTAATTCCCCTTTCCCATGTAACCTACCATTCACAAGTTCCAGGGATTAGGACATGGACATCTTTGAGGAGCATGGGGCATTATTTTGTCTATCACAAGTATCAGAGTTTTCATCACATTGGTGGCCTTCCTGTAATTCTGCTCTTTTCTAGTTCCCCTTTGGAGTCACAGTCTTAAGAATTATACTTAGTTGCTTTAGAAAATTATCATTAACTTGGTTATAAAAGCTTACTTTCCTGCGCTTTTTCCATGTTTTCTTTCTTTTCTTTTTTTTTTTTTGAAACATTTGTCTGGTTTTTGCTTGTTTGTTTTCTTCATGGATTTCACCAAGAGAAAGCTTTGTATAATGTTAACCTACCAAATTTCCAAACTTCCTTACCACAGAATCTTATCACAGATTTGGCTTACATTAATGGCAAAAGAATGATTTAATTTTAAAATGCCAGATTAAACATTTTGAAATATCACAATAACTAGAAGTGAAAGTAGATTTTTAGGGGATAAGGAAAGGATCTTGAATAATCGGAATGGTATTCTAAACTTTACTTCTTATATGTAAAAAAGAATATTTGACAGTCATATCATAGATATTGTTGAAATATAAATTTTGGAAGAAGTAGATATACTTAATAAGGCTAGTGATAAGATAAGAGATAAAACTGTTTATTGACATTATTATTTTACAGACAAAAACTTTCAGAACCCCAACAATAAGGAACATCACACCTTTATCTGGAACTCCAGGTCTGTTATATGATAGCTAAAATTCTAATGCTATGGTTTATAAGTGCTAATCTTTAACTCACAACTGGCCCCTATTTGTATTTCCTTATCTTACCATGCATGGATTTTGCGGATCCTTATATCCCCTTGAGGGCTGGCTTTGTTTAGCTTAGTCATGTTAATTACAACTTTATGTATTACTCAGTCAAACTTTGTGTAATTTAGCATTATCTTTTGTGGATTGAACTATTTACAACTTTATGTATTATTCCAGCCAATCTTAGTCAGTTCCTAATCAATGTTAATTAACCAGTTTATGCCTCAGTTTGTAAACTTTAACTGATGCTTACCCCAGCCACCCTCTGGGGCTTGCATTTACATACTTCCAATTAAACAAATCAGTCAATATCCCCTAACACCCCAACATCACTATCACCACCCTCCTTTGATTGAATTTTAGTAAAACCCTAAGTTTCTCCAATTTGAAGAGAACATATCTGAGAATTTTCTCCAATTCTTCTTGCTTGCACAATGCAATAATAACTGTTTCTCATTTTGAAATCCTGATATTTCAAGATTGGTCTTTGAGTGCGTCAGGCTGATTACTCAAGTATTTGTCTAGCAACATACTGACCACTTTTATTTCTTCTTTTATAAATCTCTTGTTCATCTCCTTTGCTCAATTTAAAGTTAGTCATCATTTTTTCATAGTTATAAGAAGTCTTTGTATATTAAGGATATTAACCATTAATGTCATATATGTGGCAAACATTTTTTCAAATATATCATTTGCTTTTAAAAATTTATTCCGGCTCTTCTGTCATACTTTTACTTTTTATTAACAGATCTATAGATCTTAATTTTGTTATTTCTTTATTCATTTTTATGTTGAGAATACCCCACCCTCCCAAGATTATATAAACATTCACCTATGTTTTTAGGGTTCTTATGATTTTATTTTTTATATTTAACTTTAATTTCACCTAGAATTTATTTTAGTGTAAAGTAGAGATCTTATTTATTTTTCCAGTAAATCACCTATTGATCCAAGCAAGTCTTCCATGAAAGACCTCTTTAAATACTTATACATACTCATTCATGTTTTATTATATTTGCTAGAACTTTCAAAACAATGTTAAACAATGGTGGTGAACTAGGCATATAAGTGTCTGGATACTGATTTTATTAGGAACACTTCTAGTGCTTTGATATTAAGATACACACAATTTTTTCCCCCTCCTGTTGCTAGGTACATTATTAACAATCCAAGGCAGAATCTTCACTGATGTCTATGGAAGTAATACTGCACTAAGCTCAAATGGAAAAAATGTTAGGATTTTAAGGTAACTTTTTGATTTTGAAATATATTCTGATAATTCATAGGTGAGATCTGATATTTCATAAATAATGGGTCCAATGATAGCATAAACCACCACAATTTGATAGAACTAACCAGTGTTTTTAAACCAAATTATAGGAAGAAAAATGATTCATTGACATGGAAGTAATGATCAGGATGGCTTTCTTTTCTGATCTAATTCCTTCTCTTCTGTGATGGATTTTATTAATAGAAGACACATAGAAGCAAGTTCAATAGCAATTGAGTTAGAGTTCTAGAGCCTTATTACCAGAGGACAACTTCAAGATTTTCATCTAACTGAAGCCTGGAGGTCACATGGCTTAGTCAAGGTCAGGAGCAGAAAGCAAGTCTCCCAACACACAATTTGGCACTATTTCTGCTGTACTATGGTGGACAGAAAAGATCAAACATCAAAAAATGATTATATCTACATTTTGGAATGGAAACTAGCATTGTCACTGGAGTTATCTTCCTATGACATCGGTGGATATCATAGTTTGCCACAGGGCTGCTGATGCAAAGTACCAGAAATGGGTTGGCTTTTATAATATTTTATTTAGGGTAAAGCATACAGTTCTGAGGGTGTGAAATGTCCAAATCAGAGCACCATCAGCAATGCTTTCTCACCAAAGTCAGCTACTGGTGATCGTGGCATCCTGCCGTGTGGCAAAGATGGCAGCCAATCACTGCCAAGGTCCCTCCAGAATCTACCATCTTGTGGAGCTCAGCTGTCAGCAACCAGGCATAGGTCTTGTCTCTTTCTGGGACTCCTCTCTTAGTCTCAGCTGCTCTGCTTTCAAGCTGTGGGCTATCAGGCATATGGCTCATCTCTTCTGCCTTGAGCTGTCCTGTGGGCCCAGCCTCTTGGGAGCTTTGTGCTTAAGTTTTGTCTGCTAGCGATCCTCAAGTCATCTCTCAGATGGTGGGGTCAAAAATGACAGCTTCCTTTCTCTGTGTCTCTCTCTCTGTGTCTCCATTTATATAAGACCTCGCAAGAGGGTAGAGACCCAACCTGAGTCATGCTTCACTGATATAGTCCAATCAAAATGAATCTAATCAAGTGATCTAAAGTGGATCTAATGCAATCAAAGGGTACCACACCCACAGGAATAAATTAGTTTAAGAACATAATCTTTTGGAATTCAAAAAAGGACTTCAAATGGTCACAGTGGGGAGTTATCTCAGTCATACCTTAAAAGACTGAAAGTTCTGTTCATTTCCTACAGCACTACAGACAGTATCATGGCTTTCAGGATACTTCAGGCTTATTGAATACATGTATAAAATGGATGAATTGCTAAATAAACAATTCAGACAACAATTAGAGAATTTCCTTAACTACTAAAAAGGCAATATATATACTTGCACACATATGCACATGCATATAAAATATGTATATATATGCATACTCATATACATATAAAATTTGTAAAATGAGGGATTTGAAAGGTGTTTATAAATAAATAAAGGTGATTTATCTTGCATTCTATGAGGTAGAACTCTTGATTAAATTACGTACACATGCATCTCCAATATTCTGGAATTTTTCATATTATTCTTTATATATAATAAAAGATCTACTAAATAGATAAATGTTTAATATTTGATATAGACAGTTTACAATAAGTAAAGATTTTGTTTGTTTGTATAATTTTAGTGTTATGGATGGTTGATATCTAATTCTTAGGTGGGATTTTCTAAGCCATCCTTTCCCATGATACCAGGAAATGGTACTTCTAATTTTCAAAAAGAGATTCATTTATTTATTTTTTTTCCACTGTAACTGGAATTTGTGCTTAATACAAGGTAATGAATGGAAATTATTTCATAAATTCACAGAATCACTAAGTCAGAAGGGACCTCGGAGGTCAGGCAACCCAACCCTTGTACTCTGGAACCCTGAGATATTATGTATAAATACATAAAAATTTTTCATATGCCTATTTAATGGGAGGGTGAGAAGGTCTTAGAGCTGCGTTTATCTCATTTTTTACCACGTTAATTATGACACTAAGGCTCCGAAGACATTTCATGCACTGAATTCCATTTTCAGGGAGGAAATAGAGAGCAATGGTGTGCATGCTGCCTGGGAAGCCCAGAGATCTGAGTGCTCAATCTGCTTCTGTTTCTCACAAGTTTTGTGAATTCTTGCAAATCTCCCAATTCAGAGCAGTCACAAATAATAGAGGGCATGCAAATAAATAGAAAACATAGTACTTACTAAGGAGATTCTTTTAGTCTAAAGATCAGGTGAGAAAAAGTTACAAAGATGTATTGAAGGCCAGATAGGTAGTATTACTACAGACACATATCCAGAGCCCTGTGGGTATTACAGATTGTGGTTAAGAGTGTCAACTGGAGACGTATTGTCTGGGTTTGAATGACTGCCCTATGGTCCTTATTGGCTGAAACCTTGGTCATGCTACTTAATCCCTCTACCTCAGTTTCTTCATCTATAAAATTGCAAGGATGATTGTTACTAACCCAAGGATTAAACACAGTAAGAGCCTATGAATGTTAGCTGCTAAATTAATTTAGTTGGAATGAGTCAGGGGATTTGAAGGAGAATTTGAATCCATACATCTATATAATGGGAACAATAATTCAGTTTACTTACTTCACAAACCTAATGTAATGATAAAATGAACAGATTTGTGTGTAAAAGTATATTAAAAAGTTCAACGCTCTCTGCAAATAGAAGTTCTTATTTTTGTAGTTCAGTTATGTATCTGGATTTGTTATGAATCCAGATTTGTTGCCATGGAAGCTGAGCGCTGTATGCTGAAACTACAGAGAATACTATACCAATCAGGTCCCTAAGATCCTCCAATAGCATCAGATTCTATCAGCCTTAATGTGTTAGGACAGACCTGAAGAGCTGAGGGAACTGCTAAGGCAAGTGCTCTCCCTTCAGCCTAACCCTGTCTCGTCTCAGCTTCTTATTCCCATTTAAATTTCACAAATGCCATTTGATGTTCACTTCATCCAAATAAGTTTGTGGTCCCTCTGTTTTTTATCTTAATTCCTATAGTATGAAACTTACTAAAAATTACAGCTTTCATTTGAATTAATTGCCCTTCAGGTGGATGAGTCCCCATTACCTGCTCCTATTTTTCCTCTTCCCGTGATAGTTACCACCTTCTAACTTACCATGTATGCTATGATTATCATAATTATTGTCAGTTTTCTCAGTTAGAATATCGGTCCTATGAAAACAGGAATCTTTGTTTTGTTCACTGAGGTGCCCCAGTACCTACATCAGATACTACCATATAGTAGGTGTTTATTAGAGGTTTGTTGAATGAATGAGTGATGGATAATAATGCAGGGTTGAGGGAAAAAATATAACAGGCTAGTGAGCTTGGTTGGAGGAGAGCATTTTGAAGCAATTTATTCAATATAATTTGACCTTTTCTAATAAAAATATTTATACAGAGTATATATTGGAGGAATGCCCTGTGAGCTTCTCATACCACAATCTGATAATTTGTAAGTAACTCAAATACTTTTCCTTAGAAAAATAAATAACAGATATACACATACTAATTTTAAATAGTAATTTCTAGAAATACTTCATAACTAAATACTTTATAATACAGTATAAATTATAATATAAATACTTAATTAGCAATCTTTTATATATTAGGTGTTACTTGATGTTCCCATGTCTCCAATGTAGTATGATATGAATAACTATTTAGATTATTATGAGAAAAAATGTTTTGAGAAGTATCTTTATCCAGTAATTGTTCCACTTAGTAGTATTTTACATACTTTGAAAGAAACATCAATGGTGACAGCCAAATTAATTTAAAAATATTTAATTGATAAATGAAGCTTTATCCAAATATCTTCAACAAAAGCTTGGAAATATTTTCATTTTACAGTAATTTTGCTTGGAATGAAATTTCTGTCCTGATACATATTCTGCAATTAATGAGATGTTTTTAAAGAGAAAGGCAAATTTTTAAACCTTGGTGTCAGTATAAACTTTGATATTAACATGTATATTTTATTAGGTATGGTCTAAAACTGGACCATCCAAATGGAGATGTTGGTTCTATGATTTGCAAAACGACTGGAACTTACATTGGTAGGTGTTGGTCATCATCTCATAAATGCACATCTGTTTCCTTGTTTTGTGCTCTCCTAGACCTTCCCTCACCTTTTAAAAAAAATAGCATATTCTTTTTTCCTTGGCTTCTTTTCACTTTAATGCAAACATGTATGAATTAACTTTTTCTTCAAGTTTCTTTCTCTTTCTCCTTCCATCTTTTAGAGGATTCCATGACAAATTTAGCTATTTTATCTGTAGTCTTCATTATACTCCATTTTTCCCCCTTGTTGTATGTACTGCAGACACACAGATCTTCTAATTCTTGAACCAACTTCACTTGCAGCTCAGGGTCTTTGCAAGCTTCCTATACTGAAAATTTCAGATAAAATGTCACATCCTCAGAAAAGCCTTCTGTGACCCCTTGTCTTACATTTTCAAATGTTACTCTACTTTTCCTTGTTAGCCTTATCATAATTTTTAGTCATATGTTTGTGTCATTGAGCTTAACTAAGTGTATCCTCCACAAGACAATATTCTCCAGAAAGAGAAGGAAATATTGTTGTGCTTAGTACCTAGCAGTGTCTGGGCCAATTAAATAGTTGTTGAATGAATGAATGAAATCTGAGGACTGTATGGTTATGATAGCTGTAATTTTATTATTCCCTCTTCATTATTATATTTGGTCAGATTTTTCTAATTGTAACCTTGAGAAATCTTGCAGGCATTTTAAAACTGTAAGTACTTCATTAATATGGTCCAGTTTTCATTTCTTTGATTATTAATAGGTAGTTGTATAAATCCAATTTTGATTTTATATTTCTTTTCTCTGCTTTTAAATCTGTTTTATACTGTATCGTTATTGTTCTTCTGTGATTGAGAATTTAATTATGTTTTTTAATTAATTCTAGGTCATCACAATGTCAGCTTCATCTTAGATGGTGATTATGGAAGGTAGGTCATTCTGTAAATATAATTTTCATAGCTGATTCAAATGGATGGATAAAATAAAATGTTTATTTACTTTGTTCTATAGACCCAGAGATTAAAACTTAATCGCTTTCATCCCCCAAATTAACTTTTAAAGTATCTATGACTTCCTTTCACTAATATTTTGTATCCAACATTTGATTTTCAACTGTTGGGAAATCTAACATTACCTAAAACAATAAATAAAAAATCATTGCTTGTGATATTGAAAAGTGTTATTTTATGTGTAGTGACTCTTCTAATTTAATTGTAATTCTGATAATTAAAGCAATTAAATTTTGACTTGAACTAATGTAAGAATAATTAAAACCTCATAGCTAATATTACCTGATAATGGTTTTCTATTAAAGTATCAAGGCATGTAGACTTGTGAAAGATAGTTGATAGCTTTCAGTTAACACTAATGTTAAAACTTGTGTTTATGGTGTGTAATAAAACTAGAATTCATTTCCAGTTTTCCTATATCCTAATTTCAGGAAGAAGATTGTCATACAGATATAGAAATATCAGAATATGCCAATTTCAACATTATGTTGCAAACCTTATATTATAGATAATAATAACAATAGCTAACATTTGGTGGCATACATGCATTATCTAGTTTAATTTTCTCAGATAGTCAATAAATTGAGTGCTATCATCCACCCCATGTTTGTTGCACATAGGGAAAATGAGACCTAGAAACGTTAAATAATTTGTCCAGGGTTATTCAGCTAGTAGGAAGCAAAGCTGGTATGTGAACCCATACAGTGTAGCTCCAGGATCCGAGCATTTCATTCCAGTTTTTACCATGATTGTGGGATGGTGTCAGCCACTAGTGCCATGTCTCATTACTACTTAACATCCTGATCCAGGTTTCTCTACCAGGGTAGCATCACCCCAATCCCAGGATCATTTACAAATATGTGGGGCATTTGTCGGCTGTCACAGTAACTGAGGCATGCTAACGGTCTTTAGTGGGCAGGGCCAGTGGCATGTGGTAAACCTAAATGAATTGTCCTGTCCAAGATGCCATAGCACCTCCCATTGAGAAGTACTGAGCCAGCTGACAGCAAACTGCAAGAGAAGGATGAGCTTCAGTCCCTGCTTTCATGGAACTGCAATCAAGGTAGAGAGGTCAAGTTTTCTATCGCTGTATTTAGAGACCATCTAGTTCTAGATCCCTTATAGGCAATTGGCAGGTGATGCTTGGCCTGGATACTTTATTATAGACTAATACAGATTGGACCGAAACCATGAGGATTATAATCCAAGGGCAAATCAGAGTGGATGATAGATGAATGGTGCTAGAAGTCACGTTTGTTATTGACATGGGGCGAGTGACTTAAAGTTCCATAATTTATGGTATTCTCTTCCTGGACATGACTGACTTAAAATAAGTTGATGAGATGGGGCAAAAGGATTTTATTGAAAATGTTAGGAAACCATGTTAGAAGCAACAATTACTGAGTTTCAAATGATTTCCTGAACCACCTATGGCTCTTTTATGCTTTAATGTCACTCTTCTAGGTGAGAAAAATGTATTCTCAGTTCTGAGTCCATACGAAAGGTATTAATAGCCAAATCTATCATATGTCTGTCAGAGAAATAATTATCAAAAAGTAGGTTTGACTGATGGAGTTTGAACGTGTTTGCTAAGTATACCTCTTTCAATGCACTCCATTAACATGCCCAGAAACTTTTAATTTAAAAATACCAGCATATTTGCATATACTATAGGCAAAAAAAAAAAAAATACCTCATAAAATTGTTGATTCTGTGATCTAATCTGGATTTGTGCTTCCTTTTTTTCTTTTTTTTTTTTTAACCACCGGCTGTCCGTTTGAGTTAATGTCACATTAAGGAAAATGTGTTTCTATGTGAAACATTCTTAGGAATACAAGATAACTGTTAAAAATGTGAGATTTACTTCCTAAAACTCTGGTTTTAAAATTACATGGCATTGTTAAAATGTCAATCCTTTCATAAATTGTAAAATTCATATTTCAAAAATTTCAGGAGCATCTCTATCAGAGGAACCAATTAAAGACTGTTGGGGCACCCATTCTCTATTTCTTTTAATATCCAACCTTCTCTCCTCTGCTACCCTAGGTTCAAACAACAGCTGTTCCAAACTGATAAGGTATAGACGAGGCTGCCTTTATTGAGAAATGCCTAGTCATATCTATGAATTAGTGAAAATCACCTCAGTGTCATCCAAAATAAATTGCATTCAAATTTTATTTCAGGAAGCAATTTTTCTACTAATTTAAAAAGCAGATTTAATTTTTCAGATGCAGAATCTGAACAGAGACAATATTGTCGGAGCTAGAGTGGTTCTGCATCTTTGGGAAATTGAACTGAAGGGCTAACAACATGAAAACATAAAAGCCAGTATGATCTTCTTAAATAACTAGTTTAGTAAAAAATATTTCAAGGGGCTCTTTAGTGTTACAAATGCCCATTATATTGTCTGGGTTAGATTTTTTAGGAGAGCAGACTGATTCAACTACAAGATTTGCATTTTCCTCTTAGATTTTAGCTCAGCACATTATAATTATGATGAATGAGTTTTGAGTCTTAATGTTTGAATTTAATTTTTCTATGAATTTCATTGAATTAATTAAGAGAAATGCATGTAATTTCTTAGGATAGGATTCTTTCCCTTAGTAACTCTCCAGGAGAATGAAGTGCAAGCATCAAAATATATGAACAGGCTCTGTGTTTATTAAAGATGATTTAAATTTGATGGATTGTTGTTAACTTAGTTTCATCCCTTTGTAGTCTCACACAGACAACTAGGCAGGGGAGGAGTAATGTGTAGTACACAAGTTAGGAGTCAGTAATTCCAGCTCAGACTGCCTGGCTTTAAATTGTGTCCTCGCCACTTACTTGCTTTGTGATCTTGAGCACGATACATAACTTCTCTGAGCTTCACCTAGCTTATAGGTTTGTTGTAAGGATTAAATGACATAATAAATAAAAAGCTCTTAGCACAGTACCTGATAATTGTTCAATAAATGCTAGTTATCATGACACTAAATAGCTCTAAGAAAGAATGGTGTAGTCAGTGGAAGAGCCCAGCCTTTATGAGGTGCAACGCTCTTGACTGTTTTTCATGTTAATAGTAATTTTTACAAAGCAACTTTTTTGAGGCGTTACTTACAAACAATAAAATGTACATATTTAATTGTGCAGTTCAGGAGGTTCTTAAAAATGTATAGATATGTGTAACTAGCTACCAAATCAAGATACAGAACATTTTTATCTCCTCCTACTCAAGTTCCCTCATGTCCCTGTGCAAATGACTGACATGATTTCTATTACTAAAGTTTTACTTAAAAACCACATTTTCCTGAAATAAAAGTCATTCTTAAAGCCTGAATTTTTACTTTTTTTTAAAACCAGGAGTTTCCCACAGAAAATGGCATATTTTGTTTCTTCTCTCAATAAAATTTCAATGTTTCAAACTTATGCAGGTATGTGATCTTTCTCTCTATGTGTGTCTGAGTGTGTGTGTGACAGAGAGAAGAAGAGTGAGAGCAAGAGCAAGAGAGAGTTATATACTTCATTTTATAAAATTTAAGACAATAATATTAATATCTATAAGGTATACTATTATTTTATGTACTGCTAACAACCAAAAGCCACCTAAGATGGGGAGTGTTTTAGGAAACCCTGACATTAAGCCAGGACTCTGAAAAATGCATTCCTACTGTAAGGTGGATTGAGATATAAATTTGTCACTCTAAAAGAAAAAGCAAAGGAACTTGCATGTTTCAACTTTAGTTGTGGGTGGAGGGAGAAAATAAACCTCACCTGTCAATTTAAACTACAAGCTGCCAGTACTTTCTACTATTTGAAGCTGGAATTTAGGCTCTCAGTATGGTCCATTGGAATCCTCAAGCAGATTATAATTTAATTTAATTTGATTTAATTAATTAAATTTAATTTAAAGTAGTCTCAGACTGGTAGTATTCCCAGGAAAGTGTCAGAAGCAAATATAAGTCCTCCTGGAATAATTTTACTTCATTCCAGATAAGGAAAGATTGTGTGGCGTATGCAGATTTCAAAGATACTAAAATGTGAAAAATGTGTATTTTGGAATCAGTCAAATGTGATATAATCTGGCTTTTTCTAGAAATTTTTTGAATGTGAGAATTCATATTTAAGAATACATAGACCTGTGACAGAATTTAATAAGATCAAATATTACTAAGAATTCATTGTATGCCATACACTGGGCTATTTTACCCAAACATCTAAAACTTTTATGTAACAAAGTCAAAAGTCCAATTATACTTAATATATTAATATATGAGAAAATGCAAATATAAGAGATTGGTCTGTAAATATAAGACAGATTCATTCTTCTGGAGCACATGGGAGAAGCAGCTGTTCTACTTGCCTTCCTGTCTTTTCTATTGGAGCCAAACTTCTATGCCCTCCCATTACCTCCATCTTTTTAGCACCAATCACCTCTAAAGTCTGGTCCCCAGGTAGTGTAGGTCTTGGTGAAAGCCATGTTTATTGTCCTCTTTGGAGGATTGCATCAGAGACAAAATAATGAAACATCGAATTCGTTCATTCAGCAATCTGATACTTGTGCTGTGCTAAGTGCTGTGGCTAGGTAATTCGGGAAATTAGAAAAACTAACAAGCAAGCATTTGGGTTTGTGTGTAATATTCATGACAATTTATTTACTATGCTTTTTCTCCCAGAGGTCACTACGATTTCACCTTCACAAGGAAGCATTGAAGGTGGCACCATGTTAACAATAAGTGGGCGGTTCTTTGATCAAACAGATTTCCCAACCAGAATTCTAGTTGGAGGTATTTTTCATGATTTTTAAATATATTACTTTATAAGAACAACCCCTGCCTTTATTTTAACAACTTGTAAGGAGAATAATAATCTTTTCTCAGAGTCTTAACTTTTTACATAGGGTATTTTCACACAGGCATTTTGGTGCTGGGGCTTGATGCTTTTTCCACTGCAGTTTTTGTGCCCTTATTGATCAGGACTGGGGCTCTGAGGTGGCACCAAAGGCACTGTGTGGCAGCATCGTGATTGCCATCCATCAAGTCCTCAAACAGTTTGACACACCTGCTCTCTGTTTAATAAACCCTTAAATGCCCTTCTTGAACTGTCATTGCTTTTCAATGGGTTGGCTAGTTATAGGGAAATTTAAAGTAATATTTTGGGATACTCTCCTCGCACCCTTTTCATATACCTAGTCTCAGCTGTACATCAGCAATTACTGATGATACTGGCTTTGGGAAGAGCATTCTTTGGATATGCATCACATTTATGTATCTGATCTAGATCTGTTCAGAGGTGGGGAGATATCCAGTTCAAAAGGGAGGCTGGGGTGAAAGTGGCAGAGGGAGTTTTCCCACTCAGTCATAATGACCTTCCTTACCTTGATAAGCAGGGGACCGGATGCCTGTCCATATGCAACTGGGCACATTCCTTTTCTGATACAGTCCTCTTGCTATGGCAATTTCTACCTTTTAAGGTATATGCCTATGAACCAGCCAAATGCTGTTTCAAGAAGAGAAATAAATATAAAGCAACTTCATCCAACATTTACACAGTATCTGTCTGCTTCCAAGAGTCCTTCTTGACTACCCGCATAAGTATTAAAACCTGGGCTATAAGATTTTTAAATTATATATTGTGTTATTCTGAGTCATATGACCAGAGTCATAAAATATTTTAAATTTATATAATATGTCTTATGAACTGATATAATTACTCTTATTTTGACTATGATATAATTGTTACACAAAAATAGCATGTTAGTTTGCTATTACATTTCATTGCCAATGACGGGGCATCCAGATAGGAAAATTTTAATCCTTAATAATTTCTTGAAAATAATGATCTGTTTATGTTTCCTTCCTTTTATCAAAAGAAAATGGACTAAGTTGGTCTATTATACTTTATTTACTTTTCTAGTTAAATTTTCTTGTATCTACAAAGTATTAAAAATAGTGAAAGTTAGCATTGAACGTTTAAATTTTCCAGGTCATCAAGCAAAATTTGGCAAAGATATCTCCCTCCATTCCCTACTCCCTTTCCTTTGATAAGCATGATGACTATTTCAGTAAATACTTGCTGAAATAAGTTTTACATGAAGTACCATGAGGGGCATGTAGACATCTAAAATATGAACCCTCCCCCAAGTCTAATTGTCCTTGTGCTTATGCTAAAGACATTCTTATATACCTGTTTTGGTTTTATTCTATCTGTGAAAATATTATTAAAAATCATTATACTTTTTGTTTTCATTTGAACAATGTGAACAAAACTACCGTTTTTCTTACCTAAGAAGATGGAATCATCTACCTTTGGAAATTGTGAACACAATGGGTTTATTCAGTAACTTATCCCAAAGGAACAAAATATGAGACTTTTGTCACCAGGTGGAAAAGTGAAATAATTTTGAGACAGTTTATCAAATTTTTCATTTTGTTTCTCAGAAATTGTGAAATTTTCTATTTCAGACTTGAGATATTTTGCCAGGAACATGTTGACTTGTGGAAATATGGCAAATGACTGATAAGCCCTAATGGAGAGTATGAAAAGGAAATGAAGAGTCCCCAACTTTGCCCCCAGCTTGTACAACTTTGTTTCGATGAAAAAAAAAAAAAAACCTAGATAGGTTGATGTATGTGCTTCCAGAAGCCTCAGTAATAACAATTCTGTCCTTGCCTCTCTATAGGTCAGGCCTGTGATATTTTGAATGTCACAGAAAATAGTATATGCTGCAAGACACCTCCCAGACCTCACAGTCTCAGAACTGTATATCCAGGTAAGTTACCATTTCTATATTTTCATTAAAGGAATATTTTGACATATAGCATTAGTAAAAAAGTATTATTTGAGATTTTTTTGTGAGGAGAATTATAATAAATTTCCACCTATTTTTTCTTTTTTCTTTACACTATATGGATTAGTAAACATTTGTGTTAAAGTAGCTTAATCAAGGCTGCACAAGTGGACGTAAGGTCAGCTTAGATTCCCCAGACACTATACTGAAAACAGCTTGTCTCTATTGTTAGAGTACAATGGTGTCTTTGTTTCAAATTAAATGATCATTATTAACATTGGTATAGACTTCAGGGAGATGGTAAAAATGCTATTTCCTGGTTAAAAATTGGGGGAAGTTAAATCATTATCGTTCTAGAATGATTTAGGAGTGAAAAGAAAGGATGAGAGATATAACTCAAAATTCTTTTTAGACTCTCACCTTGAGCAACTGTGCGTGTGATTGACTATGGTGTAGATCTCAAATCTTGTGCACACAGTGAAATCCTTCTACTGTCATCCTCACGTCACCTCACCTCCCAACCCACTTCATTTTATTTCCACTTTTATCCAAAAATGTAAAAAGTATTAAAAATGTATTGTCCTGAGCTTCAGTTACTGACCTCTAATCTCTGTGGGAAGTGGGGGAGAGAGGGTTAAGACAAACTTCAGAATTCCACTTCTAGAGAGAAGGGAAGTCCCAGGCAAGGTGAAGGGCCAGAACACCAGGGCACAGTAGACAACCGGTCCCCTTCTGTCCTAGTACCAGCCAAAGTCACTCCATCCCCTTAAGCCAAGTCCTTCTCTTAAACGGAAAAGGAACATTTAAAATTCTTGAGACTTGTCCAGTCTCAAGAACTGTGTTCTTAGTTGATATTTGAAACCAAATAAATTCAGTTTACCAATTTTGTAAATTTATTTGTTTTGAATGCTATTAGAAAAAAATAACCAGTTTAAGAAAATAATTTTTGTATTTATAGTTGATAAGTTTAAATAAAGTTGTAGATACTAGAGAATGCTGCTGTTGTGAAAAGTTGAATTGCTCAAGCTTAGCTGAAGAGGTGAAACCATTGTATTCCAAATCCAGACAAGCTTAAAGCCTTTGGAGGAAGGCATGATACTGATTGTTGCTGATTTTTTTTTAAGCCAAACAAAAACGGGGAGATGACTTCTTTCTGGCTAGGAATAAAGTTCATTATAGGCTTTACACTGGCAAGTGTATGTACACCTTTAGAGAAAATACTCCCTTTCTGTTTGTGTCCAAGAAAGAAATGAAATCCCAGACCAGAGGGAATGTTAAAAAAAAGGAAAGAAAGAAAGAAAAGAGAACTGCTGACAGAAATCTTAAAGCCAACAGTGTTTGCTCTTTGATTAGTTGTAAGCCATTAATTGACTAACTTTTGTCAGAGAATAATCAAGTCAAAAGTTTTTTAATCAAACGGTCTGACTCTTGAAGTCTTTAGACTTAACTATATAAAGTGACATAGGTCATATCATAGTAATAATTATAATATTATTGTTATCATAGCAAAGCACTTACTAAATTCCAGGCATTTTGCATATATATTATGTCTAATCCTCACAATAACCATGAAAATAGTATTATTATTCCCATTTTATATAAAGGAAACTGCAGCTGAGAGAAGTGAGGTAATAATAAATAAATTGTAGGCTGTCCTAATAGCATTCTGTACTCAGATGCAGGTACACAGAAGGGTACATGTAATTGTTTTCTTTGCACCCATTTTCTAAAAATGTGAACTGAAATAGAACTTCTGTAACCACAACACAAATGGAAGACCATTGGTATGCTGTGTGGTAATTCTGATAAAAAATTTATTTTATTTTATTATGTTCAGGTGGGAGAGGTTTGAAGCTTGAGGTATGGAATAATAGCCGACCAGAACATCTTGAAGAGATACTTGAATTCAATGAAAGTACGCCAGGATACATGGGTGCCAGTTGGGTAGATTCAGCTTCCTATATTTGGCCCATGGAACAAGACATGTTTGTTGCACGCTTCAGTGGATTTCTGGTGGCTCCAGATTCTGATGTTTATAGGTTCTATATCAAAGGTGATGACCGTTATGCTATTTATTTCAGCCAGACTGGACTTCCAGAAGATAAGGTAGGGAAGCCACAGATTACTCTTTGGTATCATAAACACAATATGATAATCTTCATATGTATTTCATTTTACTAAAACAAAAGCAATAAATATATTAAAGAATATATGAGATAGCTTCATGTAGTTGGGTTCTTGGCCATTTTGATACATGTGATAAGAATTATAAAATTGCCATAGAAAACTTCTGAACTAAGAGAAAATGCTTTCTCAAATTTAAATTTTCTCTGCCAAGAGAAAAACACATATTTCCCTTAAAACTGAAATTTGTCTATCTTATGAAAGAATTATAACCACAATTTTGAACATTTGGGAAAGAGTGTAAATATTTCACTCTTCTGCTTTTGTGTCATGAGGTGAAATTCTGTCTTTTCCTTCTATCTCTATCTTGTTTTTTATGTAAATGTGATCATACAATTTTATAGTCATCTTTTCTAACATATTAGTATTTCTACATGTCACTAAATAATGTATATAATCACCATTTTTAATGACTCAATAATATATCATTGGGTGGGCTTATTAAACTCAGATAGCCATCTCTCTTCTGATAAGGTTTTTTAAATAGAATTTGTAGGCTTACAGAAAACCCATGAAGAAAGTACAGAGTTCCCATATACCCCTACACACAATTTTCCTTATTATTAACACTTTACATTAGTGTCGTAACTTTGTTACAATTGATAAGACAATATTATTATAATTATATTATTAACTGGAGTCCATCATTTACATTAGGGTTCAATGTTTGTGTTATACAGTTCTGTTTTTTTTTTAACTGTTTATTCTAGTAACATATATGCAATCCCAACTTTCCCCATTTAACCGTATTCAGTACATAATTCAATGGTGTTAATTACATTCGCAGTGTTGTTCTAAAATATAAGTTTTTAACTTATGTCTAATTTTTCATGACCACAAGTAGCATTCTATTGAAAATCTGTGTTCATCAGTTTTTCTATATGTAAGATTATTTTGTTAGGATAATTTCACAAATGTGAAACTAATAGATCAAATCATTTTAAAAAATGTATTACTTGATTTATATGGCAAGATTGAATCTCAGACTGGTCACACATTAAATTGCTACCTATAATATATGAATTTCAATTTTATCAGAGCCTGTCAGCATGCTTACTCCAAAGGTGGTGTTGGGGATTGAATCATGTCCCCCACAAGAGGCATGTTCAGGTCCCAACCACTGGTCCTGTGGATGTGAACCCATTTGTAAATAGGACCTTTGAAAATGTTATTAGTTGAGGGGTGCTCACACTGAATGAGGTGGACCTTGGTCCAATATGGCTCAAGTCCTTAGAAGGAAAGGAAATTGAATACAGAAGAGGAAGCCACAGGGAGCAGCCAGAAGCTGTAAGTCAGTGGAATGCAGAAGAGAAAGAAGACACCACCATTTGCATTGCTATGTAATGGAAAAGCCAAGGAACCTCAAAGATTGCCAGCAGCCAGAAGATACTGATACTGACCCCAGGAGAAAGCAAGCCTCTGAAACCATGAGCCAATAAATTCTTGGTTTCAAGCCAACCCAGTATATGGTGTTTGTTTTAGCAGCTGGGAAATTAGTACAGTTTTTGGTACCAGAAAGTAGGTTGCTGCTAAAAATACTTTAAAAATGTGGAAATGGCTTTGGAATTGGATAATGTGTAGAGACTGGAATAACTGTGAGGTGCTTGATAGAAAAAGCCTAGATTGCTTTGAAGAGACCTTTGGTAGAAATATGCATGCTAAAGATACTTTCAATGAAGCCTTAGAAGGAAATGATAACTTTATTTTGGAAATTGCAAGAAAGACTATCCTTGTTACAAAGTGGCAGAGAACTTGGCAAAATTGTGTTTGATGTTGGATTGAAAGTGGAACTTGTAAGTGATGAACTTGGATGTTTAGTTGAGGAGATTTCCAAGCTAAGCGTGGAAGCCTGGCTTCTCACTGCAGCTTATATTAAAAAGCAAGAGAAAAGGATAAGGTGGGAGCTGAATTCTTAAGCACAAAGAAACCAGAATTTGATGGTTTGGGAAATTCTGAGCCTATCCAGACAGTGTGTTCTGAGACTAAGGTCAGAAATAGCTCCATCAGTGACCTTGAGCTTTCAGGTAGTGAGTTCACAGAGGACAGGGCTCACTGTGAGGGTTTAGCCAACCCTTTGCTAAAGAGAGTGTGACTGTACATGGATCAAGTAGGCCATTTCAGTGGAAGTCAGGATTGGTAATGAGTTATCCTGGAAGGATCCATGGAAAGTTCTGTCTTCTGATGGTTTGGACCTCATAGAACTGCACATTATGCCAACAAGGTTTTTATGAAATTTGTATGGACAGAAGCAATGCCTGAAAGGGACAGAGAAGGGGCAAATTTAAAGAATGATTTCAAGGGCAGAGCCATGGAAGCCGAGGTCTAGACCAAAGAGATCTCAGTATACGAAAGAGAGCCCACCCATACATGTGTAAAGGGCAGGTCTGCCCCGGCACTTGAAACATCTGTCCCAGTGTTTGGAGAGGGCAGGCATTGCACCCTCTTGTTCAGGGACAGTGCCGACGCCCCAGTGCTCATAAATGGTAGCCTGAGCCCTGTAATTCACAAAAGGTGTGGCTGTCATTCTGTTGCCTGAACCTGCGTTTGGAGGAGAGCATGGCCTCTGTACAAGCACTTGGAAGAGGTGGGACTGTCACTCCATCAGGCCCAGAGGACAAAGAATCAAACACAGATAGCTTCAGACCTTGAGGAAGTGCCCTGTTGGCTTTTGGACTTGTTTGGAACCCATGGTCCCTGCTTTCCTTCCAGTTTCTCCTTTCTGTCCAACCATTGTATTGGAAGCACGCAACTTGTTTTCTAGGTTTCACAGGTCCATCAGACAGAGGGATAGACCACATCCATTACTGTTTTGATGAGATTTTGTACTTAGCATTGTTACTGAAATGACTTAAGGCTTTTAAGATGTAATGGAATGAATTCATTTTGCATGTGGGAAGAACATGTCTTTTTGGGGTACAGAGGGCAAACTGTTGGGGATTGAGTGAGCCCCCCCCCCAAAAGGCATGTCCAGGTCCCAACCCCTGTTCCTGTGGGTGTGAACCCATTTGTAAATAGGACCTTTGGAGATATTATTAGTTAGGGTGTGCCCAAACTGAATGAGAGATGGTCCTTAATCCAATATGTCTGAAGTCCTTATAAGCAAAGGAAATTGGGCACAGAAGAAGAAACCACAGGGAGCAGCCAGAAACTGTAAGTCAACAGAACCTGGAAGAGAAAGAAGACACTGCCATGTGCATTGCCATGTGACAGAGAAGCCAAGGGTCCCAAAGATTGCCGGTCAGATACCAAACCTGGGGAGAAGTAAGCTTTCTAGCCTCTGAAACTGTGAGCCAATAAATTCCTATTAAGCTAACACCTTGTATGGTATTTGTTTTAGCAGCCAGGAAACTAATAGAAATGGTGTAGTCATTCCTAATGCAAAGCATAAACTCCTCTCACTCAAGTATGCAGACCCATTTAGATCTCTTTTGCATCCTCAGGACTATATTTACATGATTTAAATTTGATTAAATTCCTCAAAGTCCTCCACAGAACAAAAGACTATTTTATTTAACCATAACAGCTTTCCTCCCCATACATATCTTTGTCTTTTCCATTGCAATTCTAATTGTGGAAAAGCTATGGTCTGGTTAGTTCACTTAGTATAGTGCTATGGTGTGAAGACTGGAAGGAATGAAATGAGCTTTGGTCATTTAAAAAATTCCATTTCATCATGGATAATAGCTCCTAGAAGAAAAATATGTTGGAGTTTCATTTTTTTCTATTCATGAAAGTTTTAAGTATGACAGAAATAATAAATGATAACCATAGAAGCATAATGGTGATGTTAAAAATGTATATTAATAAATTCTCTCTCTTTCTCTGTTGCTCTCTCACTCTCACTCTGGGATAAGGTGAGAATTGCATATCATTCTGCAAATGCCAACAGTTATTTTTCTAGTCCTACGCAAAGATCAGATGATATTCATCTTCAGAAAGGAAAAGAGTAAGTTTTTTTCCTTTTCTTTAAATTATTGTGTGGAATTGAAAAACTATAAGTTTATTAGTAAGTTTTTAATTTGTTTGTTTTGTTAGTCAAAGTGATATTAGCCTATTGGCTTAATTTATAATTGGTAATTCTCTATAATTTTACTAAATTTTGTTTCTAAATTTCACAGAATAATAGCCTTTGGTTATCCAGGGAGATTTGAAATCTAATTTTGTGTAAAAATTTTGTTGCAGGAATTATAATTTTGTGAAATTTACTTAAACCTGGTTTTAATACTTCACTAGAACCTTTCTGTAAATCCAGCCATCTAATTTCTTTATTCTTATACCTCAGATCTTCAACATTGCTGCAGAAAAATCACAAAACCACATGGATTGGTGCCATTGTTAATATGTAGTTATTATTCACTCATTTATTTCAGGCTTTGTGCCAGGTAGTGGAAATTTAATATAAAAGGTATTAAAATATACCCACTGCCCTTAAGGAGCATATCATTTAGTACTGAAAAGTCAAGTCCAGAGAACAGATGCAGGTATCATCCAAAAGCAGAAAATTCCACTCAATGGGGTCATTCAGGATCCCTAAAACAGGAGGATAAAAGACAAGGCATACTGAATATAGTTAAGGTACATGGAGACCATCGAACATTTTTCATTCATTACTTGTATCTGTTAGCTTTTTTTTTTTTTTTTTTTTTTTTTAGGAGGTACCAGGGATTGAACCCAGAACCTCATATATGGGAAGCAGGTGTTCAACCACTTGAGCTACAGCCGCTCCCCATGTATCTGTTAGCTTTTGCTGCATAACAAACCACCCCAAATTTTAGTGGCTTGAAACAACAAACTTCTATTATTTCTCATGTTTCTGTGATTGGCTCGGCAGTTCTTTTGTCCTAGTTAGCTTAGTTAGGGATTAATGGTTTAGGTGACCACAGTCACATATCTGGAGCCTTAGCTGATATGGTAGGGATGTCTAGACATCTGGAGTGTCCCTTTCCACATGGTCTCTTTTATTCCCAGGAGCTGAGTCTAGGTTTGTCACTTCGGCTGAAAGGTTCCCAGGAGTAAAGGGGACAATTCCCAACGTCCTTTTCAACACTCTACTTGTGTTACATTTGCTAACGTCCCCTCGGCCAAAGCTATGCTCAGATTCAGTGGGTGAAGAAATAGACTTCATCTCTTGATGGAGGAGATTTTTAAAAATTTCATTCTACCACATATCACCTTCCCAAATATTGAAGTGATTATGCTCATAGCAAGCACCATAAAGATTCTGATAAGATTGGGCAGAGAGTGTTGGGAATAATGGAACCTGGGAGCAATCACAGATAGTAACAGTGACATGGGGAAAGCATTCCATTCTTATTCTCCTCCTTATACTTATACTTGTTTATGTATTTAAACATTTTCTTTTTTAACCAATTGCAATTTGGTGTCGGTACACTTTCAAGCTTTGCCTTTCCTTCAAATATGAGTTCAGTCTATTTGCTTGGCAGGAGCACAGAGCTTGCAGGAAAGAAATTCCTAGTACATCTACTACCTGGAATCTGTGCTCCTGCAAAACCAGCTTAGAATTACCCACTGGACTTACAATGAAGTCTATGAATCTGAAATTGAGATCAACTTTAACGAGGTTTATTGCATAGTGGCCCCCAGGGCATTCCCAAAGGTGAGCTCACATTGCAAGTTTATCCTGCTGAAATGGTATAGTCCAGTCATTAAGTACATGTCTTTTTGGTCACCTTGTTGTACACTGAATTCTACTTTAGTTACTAATTATTTTTAAACCTTTAAATCTTTAAAACTCGCATAGCTTCTATTTCCTCACCTGAAAAAAGGCAATAATATCTATCTTATGGGATTTCTGTGAAAATTAAATATAATAATTTATATTATAGTTTAGTGTTTAGTACATAAAAGTTGCCAATAAATATTTTTAACCTGCCAAGTGAGGATGCAAAATTAAATAGTTTTTCTCTGAGACCTGATCCTCAATTAATGTTATCCACTTCCATTGAGCAGAGTTGGGGAACAGGTTCTCAGGGTAGTTGAGTCTGATATAATCCCCCAGTGTCATTTCTATGAGAGCAACCACCCAGAATTCACCATCTTAGACCTCATTCAGAGTCTTGCATGATCTGTGGATACTTACTCTATGTACAACAGTATCTGTTGAATGATGTGAGGCAATTTGGAGGAATTCCCAGCTGACCTCTCCAGATATGGGAGCAATGATGAGATTGATAGAGGTTTAGGCAAGACAGCAGTAGCTTTGCTCTCATCTGTGATAGCTGGTGAGTGAATGCCTTATCCTGATGGCAGGGGGCCTCAGGAATAAAGAATTTCAAGTATAATGTCTAATCCTGTCCAGCTGGTTGTAGGGCCATAGTCAATCTAATCATTAAGGGTTTCCTGAGGCAATGTTTCAGCCTCCAAGTTATAAGTGGAGACAAAATTTAAGGAACATGAGATTAAGAAATTTCATCCTTGACACATACAACTACTCAGATACTAAATATATGGTATGTGTAAGTCTGTCTGTCACTTTGTTTTACATATTAAAGTATTTAACCTCTGCATGTTGTTAACCTCTGAATTGTCTGCCAATGAGTTCATATTATAACTTAGAGTGTTATTGTATTTTAAGCCCTTGAGGATAGTATCTTCTTTAATAAATATTTATTGACCAAACTGAATGAATTGGTCATGAATGGAAACAACTCTCCAGAGATATTACAATATAAATCGTGTAACAGGCAGATTTTTCAATAGTGTTGAACTTTTATTTACTGACAAAAAAAATTCATGGCAAATGATCTGGAAAAAAATTTCTATTCATTAGTTACTCTATTTTCCAGATATTACATTGAAATTTTGCTGCAAGAGTACAGACTAAGTGCTTTTGTTGAAGTTGGACTGTACCAGTATAGAAATGTCTATACGGAACAACAAACAGGAGATGCAGTAAATGAAGAACAAGTTATTAAATCCCAGACTACAATCATCCAGGAAGTACAGGTTTGCTATGATTGTGAATCCATTTTAGTAAAAGTAAATGTCCAAAGGTAGGAGTTCTATTTAGTTATAAATTTTCTTAGATAAGATGCTGTTTTGGGGTAAAGCAGTCATGGACACTTACAGAATTGTGGTTTTAAATATATGTATTATAAACCAAAGAGACTGTTACTTGATAGGTCTTTACACTTTAAAATATTTTAAAATATTATTTCACAATTTCCAGTAAAATAGAGCAAAAACATGGCATTGAATAGTTGAATTATGACGCTTTTAGAATGTATTTTTGCATGATAAAGTTATTTTTAAAAAATTGAACATAGGTTATAACATTGGAAAACTGGGAAACAACTAATGCAACTAATGAAGTTCAGAAGATAATGGTAACCAGCCCATGTGTGAAAGCTAATTCATGTTCACTTTACCATTATAGATTAATCTATAACATGGAGAAAACTGGTAAGTTTTAAGTATTAAGGGAGCTTTTATTTCTCTTCATGTAGATATTGTTGTAGAAGAGTATTTTCCTAGTCAAATTGTAATGTCTTGAAAATATAGTTTTAATAGTATATTACACAACAAAGCAGAAAAATATATTATGAAGAAAGAACTTAACTTTTAAGAGGCAAGGATAGAAAATGGCATCAATATAAACAGCTTTCTGGTACATACCATCATTTTATTCTATAATGATCATGATAAATATATATATCTGTGCATAAGGATTTTGTATATGTGTGGTTCACAGGTGTAACTTAAGATAAGAGGAATGAAAATCATCATTACAGAGAAGTGAACATTTCTTTTAATTTCTCAAAATAAGCGATAGGCCTCTTAAGAGACAAATTCATCAATTAACATTGTATTTCTATCAATTATAATAAATTTTGAAAAATAACTTTTGTTATTTCCTTTGTTTCAGTCAGTGAAAATTAATGAATACTTACACATCAGTTTGCTCTGCTCAATGCTTATTACTACGGAAATACTAAAACAATAAAATATGATCCCTGTCCTCAAAAGATCTCAATCCAATTAAGTAGTAATTACACTGAGTTTGAATTAATTTCAGAACATAATTTCATTAAATGATACCTTATACCTTTAAAATTCAAACATAAGTATCACTGTAGGCTGCAATAGTCTAGAAATATTTAAACCTTTTTTTTTTTTTTTTTTAATTCATCCAAAAGTCTTGCTGCCTGCTGATGCTTCTGACTTCATCTTGCAATCAGCCTTAAATGACCTCTGGTCTATAAAACCAGATACAGTTCAAGTAACAAGAATACAAAATCCTCAAGGCTATACTTACACCATAACCTTTATATCAACTAGAGGTAAGCATGTATTTCATGTTGTACTTCCATAAGATTATTCTAAAGAACCAAATTTATATCCTGTGCAACTCCCCTGGAAAAGGGAAAATCTCCATAAAATGACATAGTAAAAAAATGGACTCATAGCCTTGGCTATTTTTAAGAGAAATAGTAATTAAATATTATTTAGTTTAGTTTTTCCCTATGATAATTTATATTTTAGTGATACTTCAAGGAATGTATAACTCCAACGCCTGAAAGATATGCACTACAAATGAACTATTAATATGAGAGTCTACTTTATAAATTGGTAAAAATTAGTAAACTATTAATTGCAGAAATAAAACTTAAGTAAATCAGAATTGCTCAGAAGATACTAGTCTGGCAAGATCTTACCCAATGAAGGGATTCTGTGATCAAATTTACATGGGAAATGCTGTATTCCATGGATCCTCCTTGAAGATTGACAGCGCTCATTAGAATATTAAAATCCCTGAAGAGTCTTGCAGTAAAGAAACCAGTTATACTGTGTTTAATGTAACCTTTTCCAAACTTATTTGACCTTGAACTTCTCCCACCCCCAAGAAATAGCTATTGACTTCTGATTAAATTAATATTATATTCAAGACAATTTTGGAAATATTAGGGTAGACATTCTGCCTTAAAGCCAAGTTTAGCAACCAATTTGTCTATTTGAGATATTTAAGTTATGAAATATTTACCTGAATGTTTTTTGTTTTTGTTTTGTTTTGATTTTTACTTTTCATTGGACAGTCATTATTTTCCAAGTCACATAAGTAAAATGTTACTTCAATTTTTATATCACATTTTATGAAATTGTTGATTTGATTATTGAGTGGAAGGTAAATAATTTTGTTTACATGAGTTAAAGTTCTAAAATTTTTCCTAAAATCTAGACTGTGAAAATACTATAAAAATGAAGAAATGGTCATTCTTGTTCTCCCGGGAAAATATTTATAGATAAGACAGAAATGTTAAGGTTTCAGCCAAGATCCATAATGGCAAATTCTAGAACCTAGCACAACAGAAATTCCAGGATTCCACTGGTAAAGCATCCTCTTGGTGAGGAGAGATGTCTGAAGGCAAATCTCACAGGTCTGAGGCTCTTGTCCTGTCAGCTTTCTGCCTTATTCATGTTTAAAGAAAATTGTAATATTCTATCCTTGTTCCTAACACTGTGGTTTTGGCCACTGGCAAAAAAGCTAAAAGAATTTTTGGGATATCTTTCTGCTTTTTGATCTTTACCTCATGGCCCCATTACATCCTCTATTTAATATATAATATTTCCTTTTTAAGACATAGAAACAGAATATTAAATGAGTACTATTTGTCTTCTGTTTTTGCTATTTCTGCATGGATAAATCTGCTCAAACTCAAGGATTAGCATCTTCCACATTCATCCATCCTTTGTGATAATGAATTCCAAATGAAGCCAATTTGGTTAAATTTGAGTGTCTATTACAGCCATTTTGCTATTTTATTAATTAGCATGTTAAAATTTTGTTTGATATTTACTTGCAGGAGACTTTGATCTATTTGATTATGAAGTATTTGAAGGGAATAATGTCACATTGGATATTACAGAGGAAACCAAAGGAAAACCCAATTTGGAGACATTCACCCTAAGTTGGGATGGGATCAATTCTAAACCTCTTACCCCATTGTCATCAGAAGCTGAAGTAGGTGCTAGGGAAGTTCCTTCCACGTATTTTTCATGCATCGTCTCACAACACTCACTGGTTACTTGTAGAAAAAATGGGAATGAGAATTACTCCCCAAAATCACTAGAAATCATTTAGTACCCAACCAACTTTCCACAATTTATATGTCGTAGTCATTTTGGGCTGAAAGGGGAATCAGAGATCATCTAGCACTACCATTCATTTTTCTAGATGAGGGCTCTTGAAGCAACCAAGGCCTTGCTTTGTTCCTGCATAGAGACTTCGTGTGCCTCTACCCACCTCAGCATTGTTATTCATTCAATGGAATTACATTTAAGCGTCAATCTTCTATAAAAGTCATTTGAAAGAAAGGTGGGTTGGAGCCAACATGTAGTGAGTAGAGAAGGGAGGAAATGTTGCAAGGACAAAAGGGAGAAAAGGGGAGTTCTTACATCTGTACCAATAGGATCTAGTCAATCTCCATCTGGGGTAGCTGTTCATAAAGAAAGAATAGTTGCTTGTGAGTTAATGAATTTTGAGGACTACCTATACAATGTGTATAAATTAATATTTGTTTGATGATTAAAGATCATACATTGTCTCAAGCCCATAATTCTAAACTCCAATTATTTTTGTGCTTTGCTAAAGAAATAGATGTGAAAGTTATAGGAAGCATCATAAAAGTGTGCTTAGTCCTGTTTAATCCAGACTTATATATATTTTTATATTAATCATCAATGCAGGCTTATAGTGTCTATGTCTCTTCTTTTAAAAACTAGAATGCATTAGAGTGTATAATTTTTTCAAATTAATTTCCACTGAATTGGGAAAGTGCTTCATATGGAGTCTGTTTAATTGTTGCTAATTCATTTAGATTTGCCTCATTGCTCTCTTTTAATAAACTTCTAAACAAATGTGTCTACCTTACATAGTAACTAAGGAAACTAATATTATCCAGCTATAACATTCTAAGGAAAACTCTTGAAAAAGCCATTGGACACTAATTATCACATATTAACTTAAAAATTATTTAGGAAATAATTTCATAATGATGGCTAAATATGGGAATTATCTTATGAAAATGTTCTTTTAGAACTAATTAGTAGAATTAGTAGTAGAATTACCAATGTTCTAACTCTTTATGAGAACAAAATTACTAAAGTTCATGTTGATTTAGTTTCAGGCAGCAGTGGAAGAAATGGTTAGTGCCAAGTGTCCCCCACAAATTGCAAATTTTGAAGAAGGATTTATTGTGAAATACTTCAGAGATTATGAAACTGATTTTAAACTGGTATGGAATATTTCATGAGCTGTGAAACTGACCAAATAAGAATTCATATGAATGTTTAGAATTTTGTGACTTCTTTATTAAATTAGCACTAATTCTTTATCATTCAATGTGAAATTGCAAAAATAGTTCTGGTATGTGTTTATTGGTGAGTCCCATTCTAGCATCTTTCTGCATTATAAAAGATTCATTTATGAAAGCACTATTTCAATCACACAGTACATTTTCTTAATCAATATAAAAGTAGGAAAGATAGACAAATGTAAGTTATGCAGAGGTTTTTTTTTCTTCAATTGAATAAAAAGTGTATCCTTTTTCCTTACTGGTTTCAGAGAATACAATTTGTAGTACAGCATTATATAGTAAGTTGCTTCTTTTGCATTTTGAGATTACCCTCTGGTCAATTAGTATAATGCCTATTTGATAATTCTTTCTTGGTGAAATATAAAAATTTTCCTTTGACATACACTAAAGGAGGAAAATTAAATATGCTCTTATCTTTGTAATTCCCATTTTGAAGACTTGAGCAAGCCACATACTCACCATTTCCAAGTGCATACTATAAGAATAATAAATACATAGGCTAGTTATTCAATTCAGATCAATACCATAGAAAGAACTACAAGATATATCACATGCGCTTTACAAGAGCAGATTTTATTAGGGAGAAAAAAGAAAAATCTTTCTACTTAATGGACTACCTTTTCAACTTAATTCAATAAATATACATATATTTGGGTTCTACTATCCCAAATATAGTACTAGAAGCCATAGCAATTGCACAAATGATTTACATTATACTTCTTTTCTAGTTCATCTCCCATACAAGTTCTGTGCTCCACCTATCCTTAAATATTTTGTTTTTCCCAGCACCATGCCCTCTCACACCTCTACTTCTTTGTATATATTTTACCCTTTCTCAGAATCCCCTTGACCTCTTTTTCCTCATGAGCAGCTTCTCCTGTTTATCTTTAAAGACAACTCATTTATCACTCCCACTGAATCATCTTTCTTGAAGCTTTTGTGTGACTCAGATGCTTCTCTTCAGTCTTGATATTTTAATTGTAGTTTTCTTTACCTCAGACCGATGGGCTCCTGAGTATGGTATAGTGTTCTTCAACATTTTAACCTTGAAGAGTGAAAAAAAAAAAAAAGAGAAAAAAATCCTGACACACAGTAAACACTGAATAGACATTTGTGGAAAGTATGAGAAAGGACTTGGGAAATGTTGGGAGTCAACTACAAGTACAAGGGATTATG
Source organism: Tolypeutes matacus (assembly GCA_026826555.1). Classification (NCBI taxonomy): domain Eukaryota; kingdom Metazoa; phylum Chordata; class Mammalia; order Cingulata; family Chlamyphoridae; genus Tolypeutes; species Tolypeutes matacus. The sequence goes on from JAKSZT010054489.1 coordinate 399,415, forward strand.
TGATTATGGATCAAAATGAGTGATACAGGGCATGAACTTTAGAATTTCAGAGAATGGTGAGAGCATTTCACGTTAAAGTAGTTTGGGAAGCAATGAGATCCGAGTTGGACCTTGAACGACTCAGGTGGAGATTCAGGGAATAAGGCAGGACAATATACCATGTTTTCATTTGAAATATTATTGTTTATGTAGGACCATATTAATAGAGGGCAGAAGACAGCTGAAACTGATGCTTACTGTGGTCGTCATTCCCTGAAAAATCCAGCTGTTCTTTTTGACTCTGCAGATGTTAGGCCAAACAGACTACCATATGGACACATATTATTATTTCCTTATAATCAGGTAAGCTAAACCAAATGATATGCTAATTGAATCTGGAAAATCCTTGGCAGTAAAATACAAAGAAAAGTACCTGTCATGTGAAATCATGTCACATTGGACAGGCACTGCAGCTCACATTCTGTGTGCTTGTGATGTCCTCTCATTGTAATTCTCAAAAAAAGAAATAAAAAAAGAAATAATACGTGTAGCACCACGTATTATATATTTTGCTTTATCAGATAATCTCAGGAGGAATATTTGAATGCAGTTTAAATACTAAAACAATTAAAAACGTATAGTCTCTCCATTTTCCTTCATTAATAAAGAACAAAAATTGATAGCCATCAAAGAGTGATCATATAACAAGTAAGTTATGCTATGATTTAGGGAAAAGTGAAAGAAAATCCTTTAAGACTAGAGATAATAGATTTACTCCTTCTCTTGCTTTAAAATTCTCAAATTGTGGTACAGTTATAAGATGTGTATTTGATATGCCTAAGGAATTGTGGGCCATAAAAAATGGTATTTAATACTATTTTGCAGTGATATTTGTCTCTATCTCTAACATGCTCAAACTGCATTTATATCCAAATTAATCTCCTGAAATGTTTACCTCTCTTTCCTCTTCACCTGCAATGGACTTTTAAGTTTACTGAGCAGTTCAGTTAGAGCTTACATCCTACATAGCTCCATAGGGAATGAATTATTTCCATTTTGTTAGGAAACAACATTTAAGAAAACAATAAGGAATTAATCATGAATTGTAAGGTCACTTCAACTCCACTACCTCTTCTATAAAATCTTGCTCAATTCCTCTGCACTGTAACTGGCTGAAATTCCTTTCACTGTGTTCTGCTGCATTTTATATGGAAAATACTCAATAGTATTATTGTATTGGATTAAATTAATTTGATTGTTATAAATGTTTATTAATAAGATGTTGTTACTAATTTTTTAATACTTTTTAATGTAGCTATGTTTAGCATACAAAGGATTCCTGGCAAATCATATTGGTCTAAAATTCCAGTACCAAGACAATAGCAAGACTGCTAGAAGCACTGATGTAAAATTTCCATTTAACTTTGCTTATGGAAACAAGTAAGTTATACAATAAATTTGAAAAACTTATATTATATTATAATATATAAGTTGTGAAGCTAAAACAAGCCCATTTCATGTCCTTTCTTTTTGATAAATTATGTACACCATGTATCTAACTGCAATTTTCCTTGCCTCTACCTATGTTTCCTAACAGAAATAGTTGCAGCAAAAAGAAATTCTTAGATTATGAAAATAAAAATTGTTCTATTGTCATCATCACCAATAATACTTAAAAGTCAAAACAATGGTAAACTTTAGAATATAAATTATGTATTATTAAATTGAATAATTTCCCTAGTTACTGTAGGAAGTTAAAAAGAGACTGTCTTACCATAATGTTATTCATTAGACTTTGATTACTGAAAAAAAAAGTACCTGTAATGTGTTAATGGAAAAAATAAAATGTCTCATGAATATACCAAAATTAAGGTAAAAAATATTTTGAAATAATACTGGTTTTGTCAAAATTTAGACTTATGAAAATGCACATAGAGAAATATAATGGGAAAAACCGAATAGTCTAGAGAAAGCTTTTTATTTTTTTTTTAGAGAAAGCCTTTTATTGACCATAATTATCATACCCCAAACACAATTTAGTTCTGTATAATTATATTTTGTTTTTGTTAGTTATTATATCTTCTGAAATTTCTGTCAATACTGATTTTACATTTTCATGTAAAGTACACTCAGTTTCATTTTGCAATAGAAATAATAATGAAGATGCACATGAACACACACACTCAAAAATTTTTGTTTTACAATATATGCCCCATAATTTTTTAAGCTTTTTTATTTTGAAATACTTTCAAAATTAAAATACAGTTACAAGAATAATACAAACCCTCGTACAAAGAACTCCAACAAATCTCTACACCCCCGGATACCAAGTTCCACCGATTTTAACATTTTGCCACATTTGCCATATCGTTCTATCTGTCTCTCTGTCTATCTATCTATCTATCTGTCTATCTATCTATCTATCTATCTATCTATCTATCTATCTATCTATCTAT
>JAKSZT010054489.1:1033204-1113661 GCA_026826555.1 Tolypeutes matacus
GCATATAGATGTCCCAAGCTTCTCACTCCACGTGTGCACAGCACAGACCCCCGGGCAGGACCCCGTCCACAATCCGCCTTGCTATGGGAGCTTGCAGTGTGCGCCCTCCTACACTAACGCCATCTTGGCCCAAAATCCATTCTTTTTATCAATGAGATACCATCTGTATTAGTTTGCCAAGGGCTGCCAATGCAAAGTACCAGAAATCTGTTGGCTTTCGTAAAGGGTATGTTAGCAGAACACTCTGGGTTCTGGCTTCTAGATCCTTGGCTATGTCGCATAAAAGAATTTGAGGACGTGCTACAGGGTAGGCAAGGGAGTAAAGAGTTTATGAAGAAACGAGAAAAAAGATAAGTACATACCCGAGGCATGGGTGTGGGTCATGTTACAGGGTCAGATGTGTGCTCCCTCTCTAGGGCTTTGGTTTTATGGGCTATCATTGGTTAGTGTTTATGTTAATCGGAGTATTTAGGACAAAATGGGGAAAATTTATTGGGTGGTTTGGTTTTGAGGGGTTGCTGTCGGGTGGTAATTGGCTTCTGGCTGCTGTCCACGAGCTCTGCCAGGTGCGTTGACTGGCCGTGATTGGCCTCTGGCCCCTGTCCCTGAGCCCTGCTGGAGTTTTTGCTCTGAAAGGTGTTTATAAAAGAATGGGGGTGGTGATGGTATGGCCCTTTCTGTTTTTCACTCTTTCTGCCATGTGAGAATGTTGCAAGTTACATTCTGATAATGCAGCTGCTGAGTGGGAGCTGCTAGCTGCCTTCTAATGACTTGTTTGTGTTAAATGTCGGTGTGAGTTAGCAAGCTGTAGGCTGTGCCTCAGGATTTCTTTCCAGGTGGTATTTGTGTAACTCATTGGGTTTTCTGCCCTTCCTCCTTAGGTCCCTTATTTATCCTGTCTCAGTTATTTATTTGGAGTAAAAGCTTACAGCTACCAGGCCGTAAAATGTCCAACTCAAGGTTGCTTTCTCACCAAAGTTGCTTGCCAAGTGTTGAAGCAAGATGGTTGGCCATCTCTAACTGGTCTCTGCCTTCCCTTCTGGGCTTCCTCTTCCTCTTGAGGCTTATGGGCCCAGCTTCTTCCCAATTTCAGCTGCAGACTGGCATAGGGCTTCCTATATCAGTCTTGACTGTTCTTCCCAATCTCAGCTGTAAGCTGTCAGACACAATGACTCATCTCTGCCCTGGGCTTCAGCTGTTTGAGCCTTTATTCTGTCACATGGCCAGATCAAAAATGAGTGTGCTCTCTCTTCTGTGAGAGCTCTGTGTCTCACTGAGTGTCCTTTTAAATCAGACCCAACAGGAGGACAGATACCCAACCTAACTTACACCTTACTGACATAGCCCAATCAAAAGCCCTAATCTTAACAGGTAATTTACACAAATCACCTCTGCTGAACTTAATGCAATCAAAGGGTATCACACCCAGAGGAACAGATTAGTTTACAAACATACTCTTTCTCTTTTGGGAATTCATAAATAATCTCAAACTGCCACACCATCCAATTACCTAAAATATTCCTTTAAAAAAACAATTTCAAGCTACTTTTCAAATATATGAGAACCATAATTAATGTGCAAATTTTCTGCACTTGAGTTGGGCCTGAATATTATATGCTTTTCTTTCTTTATTAAAGTGATCCATTAGCAAAGATTTTGATTAAAAAGTGACAGAACAAACCTTCTGTCATCTTGGTTTATTTGCAGCCAAATCAAATCTGTTCTTTGATATTTAGAAGGATAATTATATTTCAGATTAAACTTTTTTTTGGTAACCAGTGCTATTAACTTTGTGGCAGAGGTTTCATATGCATGCACACCTACACTCTTTCACAAATATGAATAGCTGTCTCATTTGAATTTGGGAAGAGGATGAATTACTTGAAATAAGTACTGAATTTGGAGTTAAGGCACCTAGAGTTCAATTCTAATTCCACTAAGACCTGGTGGTACTTTGTGGCCTTATGTAATTCAGATATAATCTCTGGTATGTGGTTCCATATGTGAAAATAGAGATAGAATTTATTTTTCAGTTGTCTTCCAGCTCTGCAAATGTATAACTTTGATTTTACAAATTTATTTGCATGTCTACTAATTGATACATTGACCAAAATTATTGTTTGTATACATGTTTATAATTAAATATAGACCTCAATAAACAGAAACTCTTGAAAGTCAAGAAGAAAGGTACAAGAACTCCTATGGGAAAATAGATAAGAGTTATAAATAAACAAGTTAAGGAAGGAGAAATTTGGAAGATTAACAAGTATATGACAGAATAAATATTGAGGCTCATTACACAGAAATGTGAATGAAAAAGTAATAAACCCAAATAAAGATAAATAAATAGAAGTTGAACTTTTCCAGAAAGTGGGGCAGGTAGGAATGAAGGACAGAAACTATGATTTTTACTATTTCAGTTGAAATGTTCTACCCTGGTCCTTGCAAATATTAGATCTGATAATGTTTTCTAAAGAACCACATTGGTTGTTCTTATTCTGAATCAGAGAAAAGTAGCTCCATTTTTCTTTGATGTTTTGATGTCAACTTTTCTTTTTTTTAAACTTTCATATTCCTCTCCTATTCTGCCTATCATTGTCCTGGTAGTTTTGGTAAGTGAGTGCATCCTGGCGGTATATTTCTCTCATAGAGTCTTTTTTTATAATAGAAAACTTTATTTTTAGAGAAAATAGTTTCAGATTACAGAAAAATTACATTGAAAATATATGGGATTCTCATATAACCCACCATCTCCCCTCCAACATTGTTCCCTATTAATTACATCTCACATTAGTGTGGTACATTTGTTACAGTTGATGAGCCAATATTGAAGCATTGCCACTAACCAAGGTCTATAGTTTATATTTTGGTTTACACTTTGTGCTATACAGTTTTTTTTTTTTTTTTTGTTTTTTTATGGAGGTACCAGGATTTGAACCTGAGACCTTGTACATGTGAAACAGGGACTCAACCACTGAACTATAAACACTCCGCTGCACTGTACAGTTTAATAGGTGTTGACAAATGTATAATACCCTGTATCTATCATTGCAGGATCATACAGAACAATTCCAGTGCCCTAAAAATGCCCTTTTCCCACCTATTCTTCCCTCCCTCCTCTCAGAACCTCTGGTAACCACTAGCTTCATATCAATGTTATAAGTTCTTCTGTTACCACATGCTAATAACTACAATAATAATAAGTTTACTTTGATAGGTGTTTACAATTCTCCCTTATATTTGTTCATTCCTCAGTCTTGAGGATTTTGGGAAGATGCCTGTTCTGCTTCAGATTGAGAGGAGGCTTAGATCTTATGGGGCAGATGGAAGGAACTGTTTTGCTGGCAGTTGTAGATACCCTTTGTTTTTGGGGATGGGACTTGTCCATCATAATCATTTTCTTAGCTATCCTGGGTGAGTCCAAAGAACTGGAGAGTAGGTGTTGGGCACAACTTTGCTGAGATTCAGGGCTCAACTGGCATATGGACTGACAGAAGATTAAAATTTCTGGGATGTACATTTAATGGGTATAGTGCTAATTATAGGTTCAAATAAAAGGGATAGAAGAGTCATGAGTAGAGAAATTATAAATGAGTTTAACTCTGTTCTATTGGGAAAATAAATTATAATATATTCCAAAATAAGGCCCATCTACAGCATGCTGATTTCATGGTGTTGTGTCTCACCTTCAGAGTCTGGATGTCTCTAGAACCCTCAGGATCACTTTTGTTTGAGGCTTTGTTTACTGTGGAAATCAGTGAGATCTGTCTGAGACCTGCATAAGCATAACTTTAAAAATGAACTTCCAGCTCACTTTGAAATCTCTTAGCCATAAAAACCTTTTCATATTTAATGTTTCCCCCTTTTGTTCAAGGATTTTTTCCAAATCCATCGCTGGTTGGTACTTGGTAGTAATTCTTCGGTACCAGGGAGGCTCATCCCTGGGAGTCATGTCCCACATCAGGGGAAAGGTAGTAAATTTATTTGTTGAGTTTGGCTTAGAGAAAGGCACATTTGAGTAACAAGGAGATTTTCAGGAGGTAACTCTGAGGCATTAGTTATTGTTAGGCTAAGTTACAATTTTACAAGAATAAAGTTCATAAGTACAAGTATTAATATTGAAGGCTTTGCATATTGGCCTTTCTTTTATTAGGTACTGCCTTTATACTCCAGAGATTTTTTGCCACTCTATTTGAGAAAGTAGCAGGATCCCCCAGGATGGCAGTTTAATATTTTGTTGGTTACTGTGTGGGTCTCCACCCACTTAGAAAACACCCGATGACAACACACATTCATATCCCATAGTGGCATGCCCCAGGTGCACCCCTCTCCACACATCCCCCCACCACTGACACCCTGCATGAGTGATGCTCTCCTGACATAGATCCTGAAAGAACACTCCCACAGTTGTATTCTAACCACAATCCTTGGCCTCACCAGAGTTCACTGAGACACACATTCAACTGTTCCACCCTCCAGCCCTCCCCACAGCTCTCCCTGGATAGCCCAACCTCCCCCCACCAATCTCACACTCACACTCCACCACCATTAACTACAGTCACATCTCTGCAACACCATCATCCCACTCCACTGCCAAATCACCACTACTGACCTTATCATAGATTCTGCCCAGATTGAGCATCAGCTCAACACTCTCTACTCCCTTTCTATCTCCTGGTAACCTATATTCCATATTCTATCTCCATGAGTCTGTTCAATATACTCAGTTCATCTCAGTGAAATCATGCAACATTTGTACTTTAGTGATTGGCTTACTTCACTCAATATAAGGTCTTTGAGGTTTATCCATGTAGTTGCATGTGTCAATACTTCATTCCATCTTACAACTGAATAATATTCTATTGTACGTATATACCACATTTTGTTTATCCATTCATCCATTGATGGACACTTGGGCTGCTTCCAACTTTTGACAATAGGGAAGAATGCCACTATGAACATTGGAGTGCATAAATGTTTGTGTCCCTGCTTTCAATTCTTTTGTGTATATTCCTAGTAGTGGGATAGCTGGATCATATGATAATTCTATACTTAGCTTCCTGAGGAAGCAGTGAATGAGTGTTCCTATTTATCCACATCCTCTCCAACACTTATAGTTTTTTTCTTAATAGCAGCCAGTCTAATAGGTGTAAGATTGTATCTCACAGTTTTGATTTGCATTTCCCTAATAGCTAGTGATATTGAGCATCTTTTCATGTGCTCTTTAGCCATTTATATTTCCTATTTGAAAAAGTGTCTGTTCAAACCTCTTGCCCATTTTTAAAATGGGTTGTTTGTCTTTTTATTATTGAGATGTAAGAGATCATTATGTATGCTGGATATTAGACCCTTTTCAGATAAGTAGATCCCAAATATTTTCTCCTATTGAGTGGGCTGCCTTTTCACTTTCTTGACAAACACCTTTGAAGGACAAAAGCTTTTAATTTTCAGGAGGTCATATTTATCTATTTTTTCTTTTGTTTCTCAAACATTGGGTGTAAAGTTTATGAAACCATTTCCTAATACAATTCTTGTAGATGCTTCCCCACATTTTCTTCTAGGAGCTTTATGGTCTTGGCTCATATTTAGGTTTTTGATCCACCTTGAGTTAATTTTTATATAGACTGTGAGATGGTGATCTTCTTTCCTTATTTTAAGTATGGATATCAAGTTCTCCTGGCACCATTTGTTGAAGAGACTATTTTGTTGCAGTTGAGTGGGCTTGGTGGCCTTGTTGTATCAGTTGTATATTCACAGGTCTATATATGAACTCTTGACTTTGTTCCATTGGTCAGGATGTCTATCCTTGCTCCAGTACCATGCAGTTTTGACCACTGTAACTTTGTAGTATGCTTAAAAATTAGGTAGCATGATTCCTCCAAATTTGTTTTTCTTTTTCACGATGTTTTTGGCTATGGTTTTTGGCTACCCCTTACTCTTCCAAATATATTTGATAATTAGCTTTTCCATTTTTGAAAAAAAAAATAGTGCTGGAATCTTTATTGGGATTACATTGAATCTCTAAATCAGTTTGAGTAGGATTCACATCTTAATGATATTTAGTCTTCCAATCCATGAACATTTAATATTCTTCCATTTACTTAGGTCATCTTTGATTTCTTTTAGTAATGTTGTGTAGTTTTTTGTGTATATGTCCTTTACATCCTTAGTTAAGTTTACTCCTAGATATTTGGTTCTTTAGTTGCTATTGGAAATGGAATTTGTTTCTTGATTTCCTCCTCAGATTGCTCATTTTTAATGAACAGAAACAATACTGAGTTTTGTGTGTTGATCTTATATCCTGCCACTTTACTGAACTTGTTTATCAGTTCTAGTAGCTTTGTGGCAGATTTTTCAGGCCTTTCTACATATAGGATTGGATCATGTCATCTGCAAATAGTGAAAGTTTTACTGCTTTGTTTCCAATTTGGATGGCTTTATTTCCTCTGCTTGCCTAAGTGCTTGAGCAAGAACTTCTAAAACAATCAATGTTCAATGAGAGTGGTGGCAGTTGGCAACCTTGTCTTGTTCCAGATCTTAGAGGGAAAGCCTTTAGCCGTTCACCATTGAGTATGATGTTAGTTGTGGGTTTTTCATATTTGCCATCTATTGTGTTGAGAATGTTTCATTCTATTCCTATTTTTGGAGTGTTTTTATTAAGAAAGAATGCTGTATTTTGTCAAATGCATTTTCTGCATTGATAGAGATGATCATGTGATTTTTTTTTCCTTCTATTTGTTAATGTGCTGTGTTACATTGGTTGATTTTCTCATGTTGGGCCATCCTTGCATACCTGGGATAAAATCTACTTGATCATGGTGTATAAATTGTTTGATGTGTTCTGGATTTGATTAGCAAGTATTTTGTTGATGATTTTTGCATCTAATTTCATTAGAGAGATTGGTCTGTAATATTCTTGTAACATCTTTTTGTGGCTTTGGTGTTAGGGTGGTATTGGCATCATAGAATGAGTTAGGTAATGTTCCCTTCTATCTAATTTTTTGGAAGATTTTGAGCAGGATTGATATTAGTTGTTTCCGGAATGTTTGGTAGAATTCACCTGTGAAGTCATATGATCTTGGGCTTTTCTTGCTTGGTAGGTTATTGATGACTAATTAAATCTCACTAGTTGTGATTGGTCTGTTGAGTTTTCTATTTATCCTTTTGTCACTGTAGGTTGCTTGTGTGTTTCTAGAAATTTGTCCATTTCATCTAAATTGTCCAACTTGTTGGCATACAATTTTTCAAAGTATCCTTTTATGATACTCTATTTCAGTGGGGTCAGTGGTAATATCCCATCTCTCATTTCTATTTTATTTATTTGCATCTTCTCTCTTTTTTCCTTTGTTTGTCTAGTTAAGAGTTTGTCAATTTTATTAATCATCTCAAACAGTAGTTTTTGGTTTTGTTAATTCTTTCTGATTTTTTATTCTCAATTGCATTCAATTCTTATCTAATCTTTGATATTTCTTTCCTTCTGTTTGCTCTGCAAATAGTTTGTTGTTCTTTTTCTAGTTTCTAGTTGTCAGTTAGGTCTTTGTTATTGCCTCTTTCTTCTTTTTTTAATGTAGGCATTTAGGGCTATAAATTTCCCTCTCAACACTGTTTTCACTGCATCTCATAAGTTTTGGTATGTTGTGTTCTCATTTTCATTCACTTCAAGGTAGTTCCTGATTTCTCTCACAATTTCCTCCTTGACCCACTGATTGTTTAAGAGTGTGTTGTTTAACTTCCATATATTTGTGACTATTCCAGTTCTCTGTCCTTTATTGATTTCCAGCTTCATTCTGATGTGGTTGGAGAAAGTGGTTTGCATAATTTCAATCTTTCTAAATTCATTGAGACTTGTTCTATGACCTAACATGTCGTCTAACCTGGAGAATGATCCATGAGCATTTGAGAAGAATGTATGCCTGCTGTTTTTGGATGCAATGTACTGTATATGTCCATTAGGTCTATTTCTTCTAATGTATTATTCAAGATCTTTCTTTCTTTATTGACCCTCTATTGAGATGTTCTGTCTAATGGTGATAGTGGTATCTATCCCCCACTTTAATTGTAGAGGCATCTATTTCTCCCCTTAGTTTTGCCAGTATTTGCCTTGTGTGTTTTAGGGCACCATGGTTAGGTGATAAATATTTATGATTGTTATTTCTTCTGGGCAGATTACCACTTTTATGAATATATGGTGTCCTTCTTTGTCTCTTACAACAGTTTTGCATTTAAAATCTATTTTGTCTGATATTGACATAGCTACTCCTTTACTTTTTTGGTTACTGTTTGTGTGTAAAGTCATTTTCCAACCTTTCACTTGCAACCTTTTTGTGTCTGTTCTGCTAAGGAAGAGGCAGAAACACATAATACTAACTAAAAGAGAGCTTTATTTAGCTAAATGGGTAATACTTGTAAGAATTTAGATCAAACAATCACAGTAGTTGAGTAATAACAATATAACAAAGAGAAATGGGTTAACATAAGGAAAAATGAAAGTATATGTACAATTATTCACCAAAGACTAGCAATTTATTTGACAATTGATATGTAGATGATCTAACATTAATAAACAGTCAAATAATCACAATTATGGATTACCCACAATATAATGCAATAAACCAATTAGATAGTACAAAGGAAAGAGAGAAAGTATATTTATAAACACTCACCAAAACAATTAATACATATTTAAGTTAAAATAGTACATAGAAATAGCTGCTTATTAGTAAGTAAGAAAATATGTGGTTTGCGAGCAACAAACGGGTCCAACTGTTATGGAAATTCACAAGCCACCAGATAGTTAATACGAAAGTAAGTAATGATACTTGTATACACAAACTCACCAAACTGGCGGACACACCAACATCTAGTCTTTCACAAGGCTGGGAAGTCCCATTCAACAGCCGGCCAGAGTCCTCATTGGAACAACACCTGGGTAGAGTGTACTAGCAAAAGCCCCTCCCAGGATAAAATACACCACCAGGCAGAGTGTCCTCTCCTGGGTGAGACTTCGAATGGTAGTTTTGGGGCTGCCCCTTTTAAGGGATTCTGAATCTTAGAACTCTTGCCCATCTTGCAACTTGTGCATGGGAAAGTTTTGACATAGCTATCTGTGTGCTTGAAGGCCATGCCTTCAAGCACATCCTCCCACAGACCAGAACCTAGTTAACATTCTTTGGTGCCTGTGGGAACAGGACTCCAGGCACCTGCACATTCTTTTCTGTTGGTTCACAATTCTTAACCCATTCCTTACTTACATTTATATATTTATATCAGTGTCCCTGGGTCTAAGATTCATTAAATAAGTAAAAAGCCCCTAGTAAAGGGACTATTGCTAATGAGAATATTCTATAAAGCTTACTTCTAGAGGTTCAGGGCAAAGTCTGTCCTAACACTTCAAATATTTGCATTTCAATCTGACAGAATTTCAGATTCAACTCATTAGTTTAAGAAATATCTGATGCAATCAGAACTATTATTTGTCAAGAGCTTATTACATGCTAAGCATTGTGCTGTGCATTTTCACATGCTCTTTCAATAATCTCCACAATAACCCTGTCATATTAGCAGTGTAAACATGGTAAGTCAAAGAGGTAAATTCTTTCATAGAATGTTGTAAATATCTCCATTACTACTAAGAAAAGGAATCACAAGGATGAGCAGAAGGTGGAGGGGAAAATTAAGAAGAAGGAAGAAGAAGGCAAGAAGGAGGAGAAGAAAGGCACAGAAATCTTGATACGTTGAAAGGTGGATAAAATAGTAAGGCAAGTGGCTGAATGTGTCTGGAGACATATGCATAATTGTGCTGGCTGGTCTCTTTCAATGCAGCAAAAGGAGATCTCTCTTCTGCCTAGTGATTCGGCATACTTCTCTAAAGATACTTTCCCTTTGTCCCACGGAATTCTCCTTTTTACTTTCTCTAATCTTTCCTTTTCTATTTACCTGACAAAATAGAAGCAATTAGGAGACAACTTCTACATCTTACATTCGGCCTTCCCTCCTGCTCCTGTGGATGTTCTCTCCATGCTTCTGTCTGTGGGCAACTTCTCCACTTGAACACTGGTCCCCACTTCTCTCACCTACCTAATAACTTTGCTCCTAAAGATGGTCCTTCTCTCTTGCATCATCATTTTCACTCTCTTAATTCTAATGAATTTTTCCCATCTGCATGCAAAAAAATTGGTAATATCATCTACCTTAAAAGTGCCATTTTTGGACCATACATTGCCTTAAGCTTCACCCATATCTGTTTCCCCTTGTTGCCATCTTGCCCCCACCTTGTTCCATCCTTGCCTACACATTCAGACTGATCCTCTTCAAACATAATCTAGATCAGTTCACTCCTCTAGTCAAAACATTCCAAGGCTTTCTCAGTAAAATTCAAGACCTTCCCATGGTCTGAAATGCCCCTTGTGATACAGTAGCCTGCTCCCTCTGGAACTTTATTTCCTACCACCCTTACTGTTGTTCTCTGCACTCAAGCTACACTGGCTTCCTTGCTGTTCCTGAAGGTGCCAAGCCAAATTCCATGTTAGGGTTTTTGTACCTGCTTCTTCCTCTGCGTGAACTCTACTCCCCAGACATCTGCATGGGTTGCTCTTTCACTTCCTTTGTATGTCTGCTCAAATGTCACCTATGGAGAAGTCCTCCTTGAGAACTATACAAAAAACTATACACACAGTCTAGTTATATTTTATCCTCCTAACCACCTTCTATTATTAGCATTCTTTGTTATATAATTATTTGTTATGCAATTAAAAAAAAATTGCTTGTCTGTCTCCCTGCTGTAAGCTACTTGAGGGGAGCAATTTTGTTTTATTTACTGCTGTATCTCCAGCACATATGAAAATTCCTTGTTCATATTAAATATTCAGTATTTTTTTAATATGAATGAATGCTCTTATTTAATGCCAAGCATTGTTCTAAGTGCTTTACATTTTTATCTTATTTAGTTATGGGAAAAAATTATGGGATAAGTACTGTAATTATTCTCATTTTGCATAGGAGATCCCAAGTCACAGAGATGTTAAATATCTTGCCCCACAATCCACAGCTACTAAGTGTTAGAGAAGGAAACCTCAATTTAGCCCATTACTATTAGCTATTGCAACACATGGCTCAATATCTCATGGTAAATTTTAGAACTTAAATGATGTTTACCACTAGGGCCAGTCTAACCCAATACACATTTGCAGATATTGTGTTAGAATGTTCTCATAATTTTCTCTTTTAATCATAACAATAGTCCTTAAAAGTATCAATTATTTTCTCTGATTTACAACTCTGGAACTAAGTCTCAAAAATGTTTTGTATTGAGAAATGAATTGAAATTGAGTGGTTTAAGAACACTTCTGTCCTCAGTCATCAACAAGAAAAGTATGAGCTGAAATTTTCCTTACATTTAGTACATGAGAAGAAAATAACATTGATCTATGTCTTCCCTCAAGATTTTCTTGCTTTCCTTTTCTTAAAATTCAGTACATTTCTTGAAATGAAACCATTCCATAATAGATTGATTTAACATAGCAGCTTTTTAAATATAAGCTTTTATTGGTCCATTTATTCTGTGAATATTCAACAAAACTTTTACCTGCCTGTAATTTATTATGAATGTCACGTATAATAATTACATATCCAGCTGGCTGCCATTTAGGACCAGAAAATAGAATCATTCTTCTCAGAATTTTATGTGTCATATGCAATACCAGTAAATAAAGTGACTAAAATTCTGCACTCAAGAAAATATCCCTATATGATTAACTTAAATTGACAAAAATTAACAGTGATATTATTCTGGCTGCCACTCCACCCTTATTACAACTTATTATGGTTAGCAAGCTTAGAAAATTGAGTTATGCTACACAATATTTCTAGTACAATCCTCAAAGACATTAAGAACCAGGCTGGATGAAGCATTACAAAGTGTATTAAAGAGAATAATTTTACAGAGGCAGGGAGATTTATTTAGATTCAATGCATCTTTTTTCCAACCACTGCTCCTAATTTTTAAAAGACACTTGTACAAAGATTAGCGTGACTATTCTTTTCATAAGTTACATGTTTTCTAGTATCTGGAACTTCAAATTTAGGAGAATGAGAGAGAGAGGTGAGTGTGGGATATATGCCCTGAGAATGGATTACTTATTTCCAGAATAGGTTCCTTAACAATTCTTAGTTCTTGACCTGATAACCTCTGTCCCCCTCTCCAGCCCAACCTATCCAATCAGAGCCTAAAGGAAGTGGGCACCTTCTAACCCAGCAAGTAAGGTCTACATTACTAAGGGACTTCATGTGGAAGATGCAGAAGAGGGCAGACATACAGCAGTCTCTCTTGGTTCAAACTGGCTATCCTTGCTTTGCATGGTAGTGCAAGCTGAAACCATACAAAACAATACTTAATAACCATTGAGAAAAATAATGATTGTTCATAACTTTTAAAGATTTTTATTACAACATTAACAACTCTTACTGTCTGTAGCAGTTTGAGGTTACTTATGAATGCCCAAAAGAGAATTTATGTTTGTAAACTGATCTATTCCTCTGGGCGTGATACCCTTTGATTGTATTAGATTCAGCTGAGATGTCTTTGATTCAATTATGTTAAGATTAGGGTTTTGATTCAACCACATCAGAAGGATATGACTCAGACTGAGTCCCTACCCCATTAGTGGGCTGATATAATTGGACACTCACACCAGAAGAGAGAGTGCTCCCTAGACATAGAAGAGGAGAGAACTTTGTCAGTTTTGATCCTGGAGCCCCAGGGAGAGACGAGCCATTAGCCTGATCGTTTGCAGCTGAGAAGCTGAGAAAATCCTGGAAAGAAACTAGCCCTATGCCAGACTGATATAGGAAGCCCTGAGTGATGAACCTATGCCAGGCTACAGCTGAGTTCAGAAGAGGAAGAAAGAAGGAGAGACCAGGCAGAGATTACCCACAATCTTGCTTCAACACGTGGCAACTGACTCTGGTGAGAAATCAACCTTGAGTTGGACTCTTTAGGGCCTTCTAACCGTAAGCTTTTACTGCAAATAAATACCTTTAATAAAAAGCTATCATATTTCTGGTACTTTGCATCAGCACCGCTTGGGCTGACTAATATGCTGTCACTTATAAGTACATAGGGAACTGAAAAAGATAGTAAATCTAATATTTGTTTAATATACTATATTTTTAAGACATTAGAAACATTGACAACTTATTTGCAAAAAGACTTACCAAGAGTAGTTTGAATAGCGCTTGCTTTTTTCTTCTTGTATAAGGTGCAATATGGAGCAATAAGCTCTCCTATGCTTTGACAAATTGTAATATTCTTTTCGAAGTTTGATTTAGCTTCCAACATCTTATTCTTTGAGCTTCCAATGTTGTGAAATATTTCCATGAGTTCCTTCAGTGTGAAGTTTGTTTGCTTGTTTGTTTTTGCCAGTGTCACTTTCTCTGCGAGATCTTCATCCTTTTCATCTCAATTACTTTTCTTATTTATGTTGATAAGTTTGCCTTCACTACATTCCTCTGGCTTCATACCCTGAGTCCTTTGAATGGCAGCAATATCAACATTCTCAAGGTAGCTGTTTCTTCTATAACTCCATTTTTGTTTGAGTCATATTTTACTTTCAGTATTATCAATTCTTGATTCCTTGCTGCACTTTCATCTTTGTTGACCAATTCCCTCTTTTGATTGTTCATTTTTATATAATGCCACGTGGGTTTATCTTTAGGAGACAAAGAGGATATGCAACTACCAATTTTCTGTCTGTGCATGATATGAATAAAAGATGCTGAAAGAAGTCATGCGATTGTCACTGATCATCATACAGACCCATTATTTGTGGAGTGAAGTTTGTATTTTATGCAATTACAGTCAGTATACTGTGGGTGATTTGAAATTCGAGCTATGTTGCTGAATAGCCATGTTATTTA
Source organism: Tolypeutes matacus (assembly GCA_026826555.1). NCBI lineage: Eukaryota > Metazoa > Chordata > Mammalia > Cingulata > Chlamyphoridae > Tolypeutes > Tolypeutes matacus. Next base: position 1,047,119 of record JAKSZT010054489.1, read on the forward strand.
GCTAAACAGTGGTAATTTCTTTTATTGAATATCTATTACCTGCCATACGTTGCTTTGCTCTTTCCAAAATTTATTCTATTTAGTCCTCACATTAAACCCATGTGGTATTATCATCCCTCTTTAGGAAACTGAGATATAATTATTTAAAAGAATTTCCCAAAGTTACCTCAATAAATGGCACAGCCAGAACTAAGATGATCTGATCCCAAAGCCTATGATAGTATTAGATTTAACTTTACTAAATCTTTCTAATTGAGTCAAGCTTTGTTTCCTGTAAACAAAGGTTTCTGAAACTGTTTATAATTCTGACCAGGGTTTATGAGATAATTCTCCTTGGGTAAGGAGTTTTACTTATTTATGACCTATCATGAAGAAGTATGGTAGAACACATCATAAGTGATATCATTTATTAAGGTCCAAATATAGCTACATTTTATTTAGTACTATTCATTTTGTTCCTCAAAGCCAATGCTACAAAGAAATTGCCATTTATTTTATTTCACAAAAAACATCTAACATAAACTTTTAAGAAGGCATTCAATAACTCTAGGATTTTGAGTCACTGATATTAAATTATTTGGTTCTATTCTGTGTACTGCCAGTATAGTACATAGAATTGGGTGAAATCAGATAAACTTTGCTTTAATCAAAGTGCTGAGTCACAATTATGATCCTGTCCTTAGGAAATCTTTACCAGACAGGACTTTTAATAATATTTTTACCAATTGGCTATTCTAGCTAAGAAAATAGAGTATCAGAATGAATAGTTATCACACTTCTATTTCCTTTCCTACTATTTGTCTTTTTGTTTTGTTAAACATTTATAAACTACATATTTCATTGGTATTTTTTTTAGAATTCTGAACTGAAGAAGAGTCAGCTAGAATAAGTATTTTTGTAACTCACGAGAATGCCTAATTTAGATTATTTATATGCTTTTTTAATAACTTCTGTTTCAATTTCAATTTTCCTTTGAAATAAGAAAATGCTAAATATATGATGATCTGAGACCAACTCTGGGATTTTTTCCTAAAATCTAAGATTAAAAAAATCCATCTTCCCTTAGTGCAATTGCTTTTTCTAGTAGAGAAGTAATATTTGTATGGTTTAATTTGACTCACTGAAGCTGGGCATCCCTCAGAACATTGTGGGACCTAACTAGAAACCCTGCCAACCAGCCAGTCTCTCAGCTCACTGAATGTGTTATGTTCAATGATAGTCCCAGGAAGAGCTGCCTCAGATTAAATTTATTGAGTTGATAGGTGGGTTTTGTTTCCTGGAAACCCAGGAAACAAAAGATGAGGTTATTTTTGCAAATCCAGTGTGTGAAATAAGATTCAACAAAAGAGAAAACTTTCGAATGCCTTTTAAATACTCAAAATCCCTTATTAATTAAAGAACAAGAATCTATTCTATGTCTATAAAATGATTATACCACTGTGCAGGGATTTTTTTTGCCCCTAAAATATTCTCGGTTTTGTATTTATGATATTATGCTCAATTCTTTGTTAACACATATTGCCTGGTTTTCACCATCACATTTAATAGAACAAGGTAGTCATCTATTACCAAACTGATGTGATCTTTGATTATATGTTCAGTCATTTCAGGAGTCCCCATACATTATATGTTCTTTCAGTAAAGCTCGTTTCTTTATTATAATTATGCCTGTTTTTAGTTTCATTATAAGTTTCCTTATTTTGAAATACTATCATAACAAGGAATGAAGTGTTGGGGTTGGCATGTTATTTTGAGTCCTTAATAGGGTCTCTTTACCTGGGGTGTACATGCATAGGGAAGTCTATAGTTGCATTTCAGGGCAGCTATGATCTCCCTGAGACTGCATACAAAATTGTGCATGCCTGTATGCATTTTTCTAGAAAGAGCTTTCACCTGATTATAAACAACACAGAACAAAACCTAAGAAAGATCTAAGAAACCAAGTTTCAGTTTTATTCTTTACCTTATTTTATTCCTTTACTCTTAGCAGGATAGTTCCCCATCACCATCTCAGTCAGTTTTCTATAATCAGCTCCAACCATCATAGTCTACCATGGTGCTGTTTCATCAGAGAACATTTGTAAGCTGTTCCAGAAATGCTGGCTCATTCTTGCCCAAGAGGAGGAGGAAGTAGCTGTCACACTGGATCTGTTTCTATCTCTGTCTCTGCACTTGGCAGATTTTTCTTTTCATATAGCCTGCTCTCACCTGGATTTAGACATCAGTTCTGTCTTGGTAAAGGTAAAAAAGATAGGTACTTTGCTATAGCAGGCTTAAGTAGTACATAATTTGGCTACACTTACTTTTTTTAATAAACAAGTTATTTTGTATTTATATTTCAAACTCCTCAGAATACTCAAGCTCTTTAAAGGAAACTTTAAAAGAATAAATCTAAAGAGGAAGAAAATAGAAAAATCTTCATGCCTGAACAACAACAACAAAAAATATTTGTGGCATAGCCTACAGAAGAAATCTTCCTACTAGACATAATAGCCATTTCCACCCTTCTACTGTGACACCAAGGTAAAGCCAAAAATCCTTACAACAAAGAAACATCATAGTGGATCCCTGTTACTTATCTTCTCAGCACCCCTCAATTTCTCCATCCACATGCTTTGAGTGAGGTTGCCTGGTTCCAAGGACATAAGCCCATAAGTATACACATCTGTGGTCACAATGTGACCCTATTTAAGCCAAAGAAAGGCACATCAGGACTTTTGGTTAACTGCTGGAACAGAGAAGCTCTCTCCACCCAAGGCAAGAAGATGTGGTCTGGAACTGCTACATACATCTTGAACCTTGAGGGAGGGAAAGGTTCATCTGAGAATATAACAACCAACACAGGGGAAGAGCAGGGCTAGGAGAGAAAGAGACTCTATATCAAATTGTACCTGAACCTTAAGTTATTCAATTAGGAAAGCCAGACATATCCTGTTCTGATTCTTAAACCAATTTAACATGAGTTTATCATATACCACAAATGGAGGCCTACCTGATAGAGGAGGGCAGGATTTAGGTCAAACTGTGACTTGAGAGATACTTGCATACTGGTCCCTCACTCTCCCACTCCTCCACTGCCCCTGTAGCCCCCATGATGTCAGGTTGCCCCTGCCAATCCAGAGCCCACATGGTGTTGACCTCATGGGCCTGCTTTTCAGGCAATGTTGTAGTATCCAGACCTTACTTGAGCCTCTTGTCCATAAGTTAATGTATCTGTTAATTCATACCTTCATCTCACAGCCTTACTTGCTGACTGGATCATGTGACTCATTAATTTATGTTACAGGGTTAATATTGTTTAAAATCTTGCTATAGACCCTTATTCAAAAGCCATCTTACCTTTCAAAAGGAGGCCCAATGTCTTAACCCAAAATATATGAACTTTGTAGTCTGTGGTAAATAAACAATAGAAAAATCTTTCTGATTTAGAAAGTCTTTTTGTTGGTTCTCATCAATCTATTTACATGTTTGCTAATGTGACTGAGAGATTTTTGAGGACTATGCCCCTAAGTTGTTTGCCTTTTCTGCTCAGTACCTGATATTTCATAGGAGTGAAATAAAAACACTTTGAACTACAGACCTTTCTCTCGTTTTAAGATACTGAAGTGAATTACTGTTTTTCAATGATGTTTGAGAACCTACCCAGCTTCACTTAGGGAATTCTGCCTAAAACGGAGAGAGCTAGAGCCAGAAAGTCTACAACTGCTGTATAATTGCACAGTCTCTTTCTTATACTGTCACCAGAGCTGCTGTTGGCATAGACATGGAGGAAAGGACCTGCTTGTCAGCTGGAAACAGACCTAGGCAGTGCTCCAGGTGTCTCTGCATGAATATACTGCCCATTGTAGAACCTGAGCAAGCACCAGTGGGATGCTCGTTCTGCATTATTGCCACGGGAATAAAGCTGGTCCTCTCTTTTGCTGATCAACAGAGAGCACGAGTTTGAGTTACTGATGGAGAGGAAATGGCATGCCTCAAATCTTTTCTGTTTAAATGCCTCTTCCTGATGCTGAAAAATTAACTACAATTCTTTTCCTGGCAGTAGCTTTTTCTCAGAGCATTAGGATATTTTCTTCAATCACTTTCCTTAACTATGTTATGTGTTTTAAATCTCAGGCTGCAAACTTTCCAAAATGCTCTCCCCAGTGAGTTTCTCTCTGTGTAACAGCTTAATCCGTTGTGTTTTCAAGACTGCAATTGTTTTGCAGTCAGGCTGGTCAAAGGGAAGTGATTTCAGGGTGCTAAATTACTGTAGTTGAATGGCGCACGGTTGCGACATGTATTCTCATTCCTATGGAAACAATGGACCCTGACTAAAGTCCTTGTTCAGCCTCTCAGCTACCTGAAGAGAAACTGTTGTATTCTTCTAGATAACCTATCAGTGGGATTTCGTCCTTATATCCTAGCAGGGGAAATTTGTTGATCTATTCTGCCCTTTTCATTATAACAGCTCGTGGAATATTTGGAAGGATCAAATAAATTAATTTTCTAGTTCAAACAAGAAATTTCAAAGCTACCTGTTGAGAAATAAAAGAAGATATTTTAAAATGTCATTATCAAGTCCATCAAAATAGAACACTCAGAACAAATTAATAGCAGTTTTCTCCATCTTTATAAACATAAAACCTTAGTGAGCGATAGTCATCTTTTTAAAAAATATGTTTTTATTAGAGAAGTTGTGAATTTACAAAACAATCATGTACATGTGTAGAATTCCTATACAACACCCCTTCACCAATGTACCACACAGTGGTGGAACATTTGTTACAGATTATGAGATAATATCATCCGACTATTACCACTAACTATGGTCCATAGCATACATTTAGCATATTTTTTCCAGACCCCCCTATTAATAACACAGTACATCTTTGGCATTGATGCAAGAATATTACAGTATTGCTGTAAACTATAGCCCATAGGTTACATTAATTGTATTTTCCCCATATACATTCCCACCACCCTGCAGTAGTGACGTACATCTGTTCTAGTTCACAGAAGGACATTCTTGCACTTGTACTATTAACCACAATTCTCATCCACCTCTTGGTTCACTGTGTTATTCATTCCCTAGATTATTCTCTAGCTTTCTTTAAATTGACATTTACAACTCTAGACTATGCTTTTCAGCCATAATCCATTTATAAACCAGCTGTTACTCACTATAATGTGTTAAAATAAACTCTATCCATTTCTACACTTTTACAATCAAGTTAATTAAAACATCTTCATATATTAATCATCAGAACTCCTTTGCAGCCCTCCTCTTATCTCCTAATAGCCTATACCCTAGGTTTTAGCTCCATGAGTTTATTCTTTGCATTTAGCTCATATTAGTAAGACCATGCAATATTTGTCCTTTTGTGTTTGACATTTCACTTAGCATAATGTCTTCAAGATTCATCCATGTTATCATATGTGTCCCAATTTTATTTCCCCCTTTTTAAAAATATACTTTTTAATTTTTTAAAGAAACTTAGATTACATAAATGTTATACAAAAAATATGGGGGATTTCCATATGCCCCGCTCCCTAGCCATCCCACATTTTCCTACATCAACATCCTTCATTAGTGTGGTACATTTGCCAAAACTGATAACCAGATCTTGGAGCACTGCCACTAGGTGATGATTATAGTTTACGTTGTAGTTTACACTCTCTCCCACACATTTTTGCAAGTTATTACAAGACATACAGTGGCCTGTATCTGTCATTGCAATGTCATTCAGGATAATCCCCAAGTCCTGAAAATGTCCCCAAATTACCCCATTTTCCCCTCTCCCTCCCCTCAGAACTTTCAGTTCACCATGTCCATGATGAAAATTCTTCCATTGCTAGGATCACAAGTAGAACACCTGTAAGTCTACTCTAGTCCATTGTCCATTCCCCAGTCCTGAGGAGTCTAGGATGGTGATGCCACTCCACCTCTAATTGAGAGGGGGCTTAGATCCCAAGGGACAGATGGATGGGACTTTCCTGCTTGCAGTTGTGGACTCTCTCTGATCCTTGAGATGGTCATGTCAGTCATCACCTCCTTGTTAGTTGTCCTGGGTGAGTCCAATGAACTGGAGAGTAGGTGTTGCAAGTCTGTTGATATTCAGGGCCCAATTGGCACATGGACAGCCCAAAGGTTGAAGTCTCTTGGACATACAGCTATCAACTCTAGTACTAACTATAGGTTCAAATAGAGGGGCAGCAGAGCTATGTGTAGGGAAAACACAACTGAGTCCAACTCTATCACACTGGGGAGTGTAAATTTCCAAATTCCTAAGCTGTCTGCCCTGCCTATAGTGTCTGGATGTTCCCAGAACCCTCAGGAGCCCTGCTAGTTGAGGTAATATTTACTTTGGCAGTCAGTGGGATCCTGCTGAAAAGTGCATAAACATAACCACTGAAATGACCTCCTGACTCACTTTGACATCTCTTAGCCAAATAAACTAATTTATCTTTACCCTTTTCCCCTTTTGGTCAAAGTCTTTTTCTAGTTGCATTGCTAGTTGGTGCTTGGTAGTAATCCCTCAGTGCCAGGGATTACTACTGGGAGCCTCATCCCAGGAGTCATGGCCCACGCTGGGGGGAAGGTAATGCATTTATACGCTGAGTTTTGGCTTAGAGAGAGGCCACATTTGAGCAACAAGGAGGCTCTCAGGAGTTAACACTTAGGCACCCTATAATACTATGCTAAGTTTCGATTTCAAAAGTAACGGTTCATAAGTACAGTCATCACAATCAAGGGCCTGTCAGTGGTGCATCCTTCTTCAGTAGTCACTGCCCCTGTACGCAGGGGATTCCTGCTGTCCCATTAGAGAATGTGGCAGAGCTCTCCAGGATGTGAATTTGATATTTCTTTGGTTATTGTGTGGATCAATTTCCCATGAACACTTGAACACATTCATATGCCTTATAGGTGTGCCCCAGGTGAACCTCCTCCCATACATCCTCCATTTCTGACACTCTGCACCAGTGATCATTCCTGCCACAGTTTTAACCTGCCTGTGATCCAAAACTTCTTCAAAATTGAAGCCAACAAAATAACCAAATACAATTAATAGGAAAATGATATAATAATGATGGTTTAAAAAATAACAAATAAAATATAAAATGTTTTTAAAAGTTTGAAATAACATAAAAATAAAAAATATGAAATTAAATTTTTTTTTAACATTATGTCTTTCATCATTGTAAGATCTGTTGTCTTGCATGTACAGTGACATTTGCTTCCACTTATTTGCCCAATGTCTTATTTTATTTCATTTCGTTTTCAAAGAAGCTTTAGGTTACAGAAAAGTCAAGTATAGAATATAGTGATTCTCATACACCCAACATCCTCTCCCTTTTCCCCTTTCCCCTATTAATAACATTTTACATGTGGATGGTGCATTTGTTACAATTGATATACAAATACTGAAATATTGCTACTAACCATCACCAGTGATTTACATTGTGGTTTACATTTTGGCCCATACAATTTATAGATTTTGATGAAGTTTGACGTGGTCTGTATCCATCCTTGCAGGAACGTGTAGAACAACTCCATCACCCCCAAAATGTCCTGTGTTCCATCTATTCTATTCTTCCCTTCCTTTCCCCTCAGGATCCACGGTAATCACCAAGATTAACTCATTGGAGGACCAGATTCATAGTTACTTTAAACAACATTGAGGGCTTAACATACTGACCTGTCCTCCCCTATTAGTCACTGCCGATGCTCTCAAGAGATTCCAGCCCCTCTATATGAGATCATAGCAGGACTCCCCGGGATGGGAGTCCAACACCTTCCCACTCATTATGTGAGTCTCCAACCCCTGATACAACACACCATGACAAGATGAATGCTACACACTCCCTAGTAGCCTGCCCTAGTCCAACACCTTAAACCAGTAACCCTCCCCTGCCATATTTACCAAAGAACATTCCCAGTATTGTAGTTTCAACCACATAACCTGCAAATCCCCAGAGTTCACCTGCTCCCTCCCCCAACCCTCGTCCCAGTTCCATGGACAATCTAATCCCCCTCCCCCCCTCACAGACCAGCACCGCCCATCATTTCTCCTTAATGCAGCATAGTATTCCATTGCATATTTGTACCACATTTTGTTTATCCATTCATTGGTTGATGTACATTTGGGTTGTTTCCATATTTTGACAATTGTGAATAATGCTGCTATGAACATCATTGTACAAATGTCTGTTTGCATCATAGTTTCCAGTTCTTCTGCATGTATTCTTAGTAGAGGAATTGTTGGATCATATGGCAGTTCCATATTTAGCTTCCTGAGGAACAACCTAACTGTCTTCCACAGAGGCTTTACCATTTTACAATCCCACCAACAGTGAAGGTGTGTTCCTATTTCTTCACATCCTCTCCAGCACATTTTGTTTTCTGTTTTTTAATAATGGCCATTCATATCAGTGTGAAATGATAGCTCATTGTCGTTTTGATTTGCATTTCCTTAATCACTAGTGATATTGAACAATTTTTCATGTGCTTTTTGGCCATTTGTATTTCCCCTTTCAAGAAATGTCTATATAAGTCTTTTGCCCATTTTAAAATAGTATTACTTGTTCTTTTATTGCTGAGTTGTATGATCTCTTTATATAGAATGAAAATCAAACCCTCATTGATATGTGTTTTCCAAATATTTTTTTCATTGAGTGGGCTGCCTTTTCATCTTCTTGACGAAGTTCTTTGAATCACAAATGTGTTTAAGTTTGAGGAGGTCCTATTCATATTTTCTTTCATCACTCGTGCTTTGGTATAAGTTTTAAGAATCCATCTCCTACCACCAGGTATTGAAGGTGTTTTCCTACATTTTCTTATGGGAGCTTTATGGTTCTGAAAGCTTTTATATTTGGGTCTTTGATCCATTTTGAGTTAATTTTTGCATAAGGTGTGAGATAGGGATCCTCTTTCTTTCTTTTGGATATGGATATCTAGTTCTCCCAGCACTATTTCTTGAATGCACTGTTCTGCCCCAGCTGGGTGGGTTTGACAGGCTTGTCAAAAATCACTTGATCATGGATGTGAGGGTCTGTTTCTGAACCATCAATTTGATTCCATTGGTCTATGTGTCTACTTTTATGCCAGTACCATGCTTTTTTTTTTTTTTTTTTTTTTTTTTACCACTGTAGCTAGGTAATATGATTTAAAGGCCAGAAGTAAGAGTCTTCCAACTTCACTTTTCCTTTTTAAGATATTTCTGGCTATTTGAGGCCCCTTATCCTTCCCAAGAAATTTTATAATTGTGTCTTCCATTTGTTTAAAAAAATGCTGGTGAAATTTTTAATCAGGATTGCATTGAATATGTATACCAATTTGGGTAGAATTGACATCTTAATGATATTTAGTCCTCCAGTCCATGAGCATGGAATGTTCTTCTGATTATTTTTATTTATTTATTTATTAATAATTAAAAAAAATTTTTTTAAGATACTTAGATTACATATATGTTACACAAAAATTATAGGGATTCCCATATGCCCCACCCCCCACTCCTCCCACAACCTCCCACATAAACATCCTTCATTAGTGTGGCACATCACCTGCAATAGTTATACACATCTTGGGGCGTTGCCACTAAGCATGGACCATAGTTCACATTGTAGACCACACTCTCTTCCACAGAGTTCTGCATGTTATATGATGATATAAAATGGCCTATATCTGTCATTGCAACGTCACTCAGGATAATTCCCAAGTCCCGAAAAAGCCCCTGTATTACAATTGCTTGTCCCTCTCCCTGCCCCCAAAGCATCCAGTGACCACTGGCTCCACATTAATGTTGTAATTACTTCCATTGTGTGACTCACAATATGTCTATAACAGAATACCAGTAAGTCCACTCTAGTCCATAGCTGTTCCCTCAATCCTGAGGAGTCTGAGATGGTGATGTCCACTCCACCTCCAAGTGAGAGGGGGCTTATATATCCCATGGATAAGATGGATGGGATTATCCTACCTGCAGCTGCAGACTCTCTCCATTTCCTGGGATGGCTGTTGTCCATCATCATCTCCCCACCAGGTGTCCAGAATGAGTCCATTGAGCTGTAGAATAGGAGTTGCAGATCCACTGAGATTCTGGACCCAGCTGGCATATGGACAGCCCAAAGACTCCAGTCTCTGGAAGTACACCTACAAACTCCAGCACCACATATAGGTTTAAATAGAAGGGACAGATGGACCATGTGCAGGGAAGACATATTTGGGTCCAACTCTGTCACTCTCAGGAGCAAGGATTCCAAAGCAGGGCTCACTGATAAGGCACGAAACTCTGGGGCTATCCACCCTGAGATAGGACCTGGGTGTCTCCAGAGCCCTCAGGAGCCCCTCTGTTTGGGGTGATATCCACATTGGAAGCCTATGAGGTCCTATTAAGATGTGCATAAGCATTACCTCTGGGATGACCTCCCGACTCACTTTGAAGTCTTTTAGCCATATGAACTCATTTGTCTTTACCTTTTCCACCTTTTATTTGAGGTCTTTTTCAAGTCTTATTGCCAATTTGCACTTGTTAGTAATCCCTCCTTGCCAGGGAGACTCATCCCTGGGAGTCATGTCCCATGCTGGGAGGAAGGTAATGCATTCATATGCTGAGTTTGGCTTAGAGAGAGGCCACATTTGAGCAACAAGGAGGCTCTCAGGAGGCAACCCTTAGGCACCCCATAACAATAGGCTAAGTTTCAATTTCAAGAGCAAAGACTCATAAGGCTAGTCATCAATAACAAGAGCCCATCGGTGAATCACCCTTCTTTGCCAGACACTGCCCCTACACTTGGGGGACTGTTGCTACTCCCTTGGAGAATATGGTAGAGCTCTCCAGGATGGGAATTCAGTATTCTTTCATTTAGTGAGTGGATCTCCACCCACTGTGACCATGCCCCGTGAGCATTTGAACAATTTTATATACCTTTTATGTATATTCAGGTGAGCTTCCTCCCATGCACCCCCCCATCCCTGACACCCCCCCACCAATGATCCTCTCCCACCCCAGTTGTAACCCTTCTGTGATCCAAACCTTCTTTAAAGATGAAGCCAATACAATAGCCAAATACAATTAATAGGAAAATGAAATAATAATGATGTTTAAATGTAAGATATAAAATACATGAAAACTTAAAAAAATAACTAAAAGTAAAATAAAATTAAAGGATTGGGCTATTCAAAAAATGAGAAAAAATTAAAAAAAATTTTTTTTTGACATTTTGCCTTTTATCACTGTAATATCTTGTGTCCAGTCTATACCATGGCACCTTCCCCCTCTCACTCCCCAATGTCTCACTATTTTTCATTTAATTTTCAAAAGTTTTAGGTCACAGCAAAGTCACACACAGAATACAAGACACTCCCATATATGCAACCTCTTCCCCCTTTCCTCACCCCATATTAAAACCTTTATGTATGTGGATGGTAGCATTGTTATAACTGATACACAGATAGTGAAACATAGCTACTAAACTTTGTCAATGGTTTACACTATGGTTTACATTTTAGATCGTACACTTTTATAAATTTTGATGATATTTACCATGTCCTGTGTCCATCACTATAAGGAAATGAAAAACATTTCCACTGACCACTAAATACCACCTGTTTGATCTATTCTGTTCCTCCCTCCCCATCTCCCCGGGGCCCATGACGACCCCCTGGCTTGACTCATTGGATGACAAGATTCATAGTTACATGCAACAAGAGGTCATGACACACTGGTTTGTCCTCCACTATTAGCAACTGCTCTTGCTCGTAAGAGACACCCACCTGTCTATTTCTGAGCAAATCGGTCCTCCCAAAGATGGGAATCCATATCCTTCTGCTCATTGTGTGGGTCTCCACCCACTGATACAACACATTATGACAGGATGAACACTCACACACTCCCTAGAAGCCTGCACCAGATGCGCCCTGTTCTGAATGCCCCCTCCCCCAACCAACACCCTAAAGCAGTGACACTTCCTTATCTTATTGCCATAAGAGCATTCCCACCTCTGTACTTTCAAGCTCATACCCACAAATCCCAAGTGTTCACCTGGTCCCTCTCCCCTCTCTCCCCTCAGTATCCTGGGTATTCGAACCCACCCTTCCCAATCTACCCACCTGTCAACCCTGCACCACCCAACCCAATATATCACTACCCTCCTGTCCTATCCCTTCAATACACAACTACACTCTATCACTTTACCATAGGTTACGTCCATGTGAGTGGTGGCTCAAAACTTTCTTTTCTCCTTCTCTTTCTTGTACACCTATCTTTCAGACAATAGTTCTCAGAGACTGCTCAATTTCTGTAATTCATATCAGTGAGGTCATGTACTGTTCATCCTACAATGCCTGGCTTGCTTCACTCAACATTAAGGTCTTCCAGATTCATCCATGTTATCCTGTGTGTTAGCACTTTATTCCTTCTTACAGCTGAGTAGTATTCCATTGTATGTATGTACCACATTTTGTTTAACCATTCCTCTATTGATGGGCACCTGGGTTGATTCCAACTTTTGACAATAGTGAACAATGCTGCTATGAACATTGGTGTGCATATATCTGTTCGTGTCTTTGTTTTCAGTTCTTCTGGGTATATACCCAGCAGTGTAATTGCTATATCATATGGAAGATCTATGGTTAGTTTTTGAGGAATTGCCAAACTGTCCTCCACAGCGGCTGGACCATTCCACAATCCCACCAGCAGTGGATGAGGATTCCCATTCCTCCCCATCCTCAACAGCACTTACAGTCCGCTGTTTTTTTTTTAATAGCCACCATTCTAATGGGTGTAAGATGGTATCTCAATGTAGTTTTGATTTGCATTTCTCTAGTAGCTAGAGATGTTGAGCATTATTTCATGTGCTTTTTACCCATTTGTATTTCTTCCTTGGAGAAGTGTCTTTTCAGGTCACTTGCCCATTTTTTAAATGGGTTGTTAGTCTTTTTATTTTCGAGTTGTAGGATTTCTTTATATATGCGGGATATTAGGCTCCTATCAGATATATGGTTGCCAAATATTTTCTCCCATTGGGTAGGCTGCCTTTTTATTTTCTTGATAATGTCCTTTGAGGTGAAAAAGTTTTTAATTTTGAGGCGATCCCATTTATCTATTTTTTCTTTTGCTGCTTGTGCTTTGGGTGTGAAATTCATGAAACCATTTCCTATTACAAGGTCCTGTAGATGCTTCCCTACATTATGTTATATGCAGAAAACTTAAACTCAATCACCTTGAGTTGATTTTCATATAAGGTGTGAGATGGTGTTCCTCTCTCATTCTTTTGGATATGGATATCCAGTTCTCCATGCACCACTTGTTGAAGAGGCCATTTTCTCCCAAGTGTGCGAGCTTGGTGGCCTTGTCAAATATCAGATGACTGTATATGTGAGGACTTATATCAGAACTCTAAATTTGGTTCCATTGGTCAATGTGTCTATCCTTGTGCCAATACCATGTGTTTTTCATCACTGTAGCTTTGTAATATGTTTTAAAGTCAGGTAGTGTGATACCTCCAACTTCATTTTTCTTTTTCAATATGTCTTTAGTGATTCATGGCCTCTTATCCTTCCAAAAAAATTTTGTAGTTAGTTTTTCCAATTCATTAAAAAATAGTGTTGATTTTTATTGGGATTGCATTAAATCTGTAGATTAGTTTGGGTAGGATAGACATCTTGATGAAATTTAGTCTTCCTATCCATGAACAGGGACTATTCTTCCATTTATTTAAGTCTTCTTTGATTTCCTTTAACAGCGTTGTGTACTTTTCTGTGTATAAGTCCTTTACATCTTTAGTTAAATTTATTCCTAGGTATTTGATTCTTTTAGTTACTACTGTAAACGGTATTTTTTTCTTGATTTCCTCCTCAGATTGCTTATTATTTGTGTACAGAAATGTTACTGATTTTTGAGCATTGATCTTATAGCCTGCAATGTTACTGAACTCTTTTATAACTTTTAGAAGCTTTGTTGTAGATTTCTCAGGGCTTTCTATGAATAGGATCATGTCATCTGCAAATAATGAAATTTTTACTTCTTCTTTTCCAATTTGGATGCCTTTTATATCTTTTTCTTGCCTCAGTGCTCAAGCAAGTACTTCTAAGACAATGTTAAATAGGAGTGGTAACAGTGGGCATCCTTGTCTTGTTCCTGATCTCAGAGGAAAGGCTTTTGGGATTTCACCATGGAAGATGATGTTAGCTTTGTGTTTTTCATATATACCCTTTATCATGTTCAGAAAGTTTCCTTCTATTCCTATCTTTTGCAGTGTTTTTATCAGGAAAGGGTGCTGTATTTTGTCAAATGCTTTTTCTGCATCTATAGAGAGGATCATGTGGTTTTTTTCTTTCAATCTGTTTATGTGTTGTATTACATTGACTGATTTTCTCATGTTGAACCATCCTTGCATACCCTGGATGAAACCCACTTAGTCATGGTGTATAATTCTCTTGATATGTTGTTAAATGCAATTAGCAAGTATTTTGTTGAGGATTTTAGCATCTAGGTTCATTAGAGAAATTGGTCTGTAATTTTTCTTTCTTGTGGTATCTTTGTTTGGCTTTGGCATTAGGGTAAAGTTGGCATCATAGAATGAGTTAGGCAATGTTCCTTCTACTTCTATTTTTTGGAAGAGCTTAAGAAGAATTGGTGTTATCTCTTTCCGGAATGTTTGGTAGAATTCACCCATGAAGCCGTCTGGTCCTGGGCTCTTCTTAGTTGGGAGGTTTTTGATGACTGAGTCTATCTCTTTACTTGTAATTAGACTGTTGAATTAATCAATTTCTTTTTTCGTCAATGTAGGCTGCTTGTGAATTTCTAGGAATTTGTCCATTTCTTCTAAATTATCATTCTTGTTGGCATATAATTTTTCAAAGTATCCTCTTATGATACTCTTTATTTCTGTGGGGTCAGTAGTTATATCCCCTTCTTCATTCCTTATTTTGTGTATTTGTATCTGCTCTGCCTTTTTCTTTGTTACTCTGGGTAGGGGTTTGTCAATTTTATTGATCTTCTCAAAGAAGCAGCTTTTGGTTTTGTTTAATTTTTCTAGTGCTTTCTTATTTTCTATTTCATTTAGTTCTGCTCTAATCTTTGTTATTTCTTTCTTTCTACTTCCTTTGGGGTTAGTGTGTTGTTGGTTTTCCAATTCCTCCAGGTGTGCAGTTAGGTCTTCAATTTTAGCTCTCTCTTCTTTTTTAATATATGCATTTATGGCTATGAATTTCCCTTTCAGTACAGCTTTGGCTGCATCCCATAGGTTTTGATATGTTGTGTTGTCATTTTCATTCGATTTGAGGTAGTTAATGATTTCTTTTGAGATTTCCTCCTTGACCCACTGTTTGTCTAAGGGTGTGTTGTTTAGCTTCAATATCTTTGTGCCTAATCTTGTTCTCTGACCCTTAGTGATTTCCAATTTCTTTCCATTGTGGTCAGAGAAATTATTTTTATAATATCAATCTTTCTGAATTCATTGAGAGTTGTTTTGTGGCCTAGCATGTGGTCTATCTTGGAGTATGATCCATGTGCAGTTAAGAAGAATGTATATCCCAGTGTATTTGGGTGTAGCATTCTGTATATGTCTCTTAGGTCCAGGTCCTCTAATGTATTATTCAGAGCCTTTGTTTCTTTATTGATTCTCTGTCTAGATGTTCTGTCTAATGGTGGTAATGTTGTATTAAAGTCCTCCACTATAATTGTAGAGGCTTTTATTTCTCCACTTAGTTTTTCCAGTGTTTGCCCCATGTATTTTGAGGCACCCTGATTAGGTGCATAAATGTTTATGATTGTTCTCTCTTCTTGAAAGATTATCCCTTTTACTAATATATAGTGTCCATCTTTGTCTCTTACAATAGTTTCGCATTTAAAGTCTATTTTGTCTGATACAGGATAGCTACTCCCACCCTTTTTTGGTTATTGTTTGTTTGTAAAATTGCTTTCCAGCCATTCACTTTCATCCTCCTTGAATCCCAGGGTCTAAGGTGGGTTTCTTGTAGACAACTTATAGATGGGTCATATTTTCTAATCCATTCTGCCAATCTGTATCTCTTGACAGTGAGTTTAACCCATTAACATTCAGTGTTATTACTCTCAATGAATTTCTTACATCAGTCATATTTTCTTTGGGTTTGTGTATGTCATGTATTGTTTTTATTTCTCTTTTTGTCTTTTTAGTTGTTATTACACTCTCCTCCAACTCTCTCTCTCCTGGTTTTTCCTTTCAGCCTGTAGAACTTCCTTTAGTACCTCCTGAAATGCAGGTTTCCTATTGACATATTCTCTTCATTTATGTTCATCTGTGAATCATCTGAACTCTCCATTATTTTTGAATGCCAGATTTGCTAGATAGAGAATTCGTGGCTGGAAGTTTTTTTCTTTTAGTACCTTGACTATGCCATACCACTGTCTTCTTGCCTCCATGGTTTCAGATGAGAAATTAGCACTTAATCTTATTGTGCTTCTCTTGAATGTGTTGGTTCTTTTTTTTTCTTGCTGTCTTGAGTATTTTCTCTTTGTCTTAAGCATTGAACATTTTGATAATTATATGTCTTGGAGTAGGCCTGTTGGGATTTACACTGTTTGGGGTGTGCTGTGCTTCCTGGACATGTACATCCATCTCCCTCAATAGGGTTGGGAAGTTTTCAGCCATTATTTCCTTCAACACTCCTTCTGTTCCCTTTTCCTTCTCTTCTCCTTCTGAGATGCCTATAATGCATATGTTTGTGCATTTTGTGTTGTCAGTTAAATCCCTAAGTCCCTGCTGGATTTTTTCTATCTTTTTATCTATCTGTTCTACTATCTGTTTGATTTCAGATGTACTGTGTTACACATCACTAATTCTTTCTTCTGCCTATTCAAATCTGCTCTTATGTGAATCCAATGTCTTTTTGATTTCTTGCATTGTGCCATTCATCACCATCATATCTGTTATCTTTTTATGTATGTTTACAATTTATTCAGTCTGTTCTCCCAGTGTCTTCTTAATATCCTTAATGTCTTCCTTCACTTCATTAAATTGGTCCATGGTATTTGTTTGAATAGCTTTGATTAGTTGTTCAATGTTCTGCATCTCTTCCTGGTTTTTAGTTTGTTCATTGGAATGATCCATGTCTTCCTGTTTCTCAGTATTGTTTGTAATTTTTTGTTGCACTCTGGTCATCATTTTATCTTGATGGATTTATTCAGTTGATTAGCTTCTCTCTCTGCTCTAGAGTTTTATTTAGCCGGTGGTTCTGTGTGTGTGTTAAGTTTTCTCTTTGACACTTGTTCTTCTTGTTTATTTCCTTGCTTTTTTCTATGTTCCCTTGAAGGAAAAAGATTAGGGCCAGAGGAATCGAAAGAGATAAGAAAGGAAACAGGATAATATTAATATTGATAAAATGGAGAGAGAATGGAAAATCAAGGAAGAAGCAGCACAGCAAAAAAGAAAGAAGCTAGCAGCACCTAATTAAAAAAAGGGGGTCAGGGAGGAAAGAAAGAAAAAACAAACAAACACACAAGCATGCAGTCAAACAAAGCTAAGAAAGAACAGCATTCCTTCTTGGGCCCTTGTGGGGCCTCTCAGTCTGCGTTCATCAATCAATTACGCTGCAGCCTTCTCTGTGAAGGTTTTGAGGCAGATTTTTGTGATTAAATTAAGTTAAAAAAATTTTTTTTGAAGAAATAAGTGACCCAAAAGAAGGCCTCTTCTGGACCACCCTCTCCGCTGAGGGGACCCTAAATAGGCTCCGGGAAACTTATCAAACACTTCCCACTGTCTGACCCCCCCCAGGGGAGCTGAGACTCTGATACTCAGTGCAGAACTATAAAATTGGCTGGCTCCACCCCCTCCTGAGCCAAGCCTCTGTGTCCCACACCTGTTAGGTAAATCAGGCCTCCTCAGCAGATTCGCCTCTCCCCTCAGCCTGGCACCACTTCTAGCTGGCTGGTTTGCTCCCAAAAAGCTGCAAGGGGTTCCAGGCAGCCAAACTGATAGAAAAAACCCCTCTCACCCTTTGCCAGGACCCTCCCACTCTCGGAGAGTGCTACCTCTCACCGGGTTGCTGGGAGGGTGGGGCTTAGCTGTCTGCATCCACAATTTCCAGCTGGGAAAAAAACTCATGATTTTATATTGAGCAGTCCACCTTGCTGTCCAGCTCCCTCCAGATAAATGTCCCTAAGGCCCTCACTCCACAGGCTCCCAGAACAGACCACCCAGGCAGGATTCTGTCCCCAATCAGCATTCCTCCATGAGAGAAATGGTGAGTGCCCACCTAAACTGATGCCATCTTCCCCTCTTCTGATTATTTAGGTCTTTTAAAAATTCTTTTAGCAATGCATTGTAGTTTTCTGAATAAAAGTGCTTTACATCCTTGGTTAAGTTTATTCCTAAATATTTGATTCTTTTAGTTGCTGTTGTAAATGGAATTTTTTCCTGACTTCTTCCTCAGATTGTGCATTACTAGTGTATAGAAACACCACTGATTTTTGTGTATTAATCTTGTATCCTGACTACTGAAATCATTTATAATATATCTAGCAGCTCGTTGTTGATTTTTCAGGACTTTCTAGGTATAGGATCATATCATCTGCCAGTAGCTAAAGTTTCACTTCTTTCTTTCCAATTTGGATACCTTTTCTTTCTTTTGTTTTTGCTTGATTGCTCTAGATAGACCCTCTAGCACTATATTCAACATCGGTGGTGACAGTGGGCATCCTTGTCTTATTTCCCATCTCAGCAAGAAAGCTTTCAGTCTTTCAACATTGAGTACAATATTAGCTGTGTGTTTTTCATACATGGCCTTTATCATGCAAGAAAGTTTCCTTCAATTCCTACATTTTGTAATATTTTTATTAAGAAAGGATGCTGTATTTGTCAAATGCCTTTTCTGTGTCAATCGATAAGATCATGTCATATTTCTTCTTAGATATATTAATGTGGTGTATTATGCTGTTTCTTGTGTTGAACCACCCTAAATGCCTGGTATAAAACCCACTTGATCATGATGAATAATTTTAATGTGTTTTTGGATTCAATTAGCAAGTATTTTGTTGAAGATTTTTGCATCCATATTCACTGGGAAATGGGTCTGTAATTTTTTTCCCATAATATCTTTATCTGGCTTTGTTATTAAGGTGATATTGGCTTCATAGAATGGCCTTGGTAGTGTTTCTTCTTGTTTATTTTTTTGGTAGAGCTTCTTTAAGATTGGTATTAAAACGTAGGTGAGTGCTTAGTAGATCTCACTTGTGAAACCACCTGCTCCTGGGCTTTTCATTTTAGGGTGTTGTTTGATGACTGTTTCAATCTCTTTACCTTTGATTCATTTGTTGCACTCTTCTATTTCTTCCAGGGTCAGTGTAGGTTGTTTGTTCCTTCCTAGGAATTTTTCCATTATGTCTACATTATCTTGTTTGTTGGCATACAGTTGTTCATAGTATCCTCTTATGATCTCTTTTATTTCTGTGGGGTCAGTAGCAGTGTCCCCGTTTTCATTTTTATTTTTTTTTTATTTGCATCTTTTTACTCTTTTCTTTGTCAGTCTAGCTAAGGATTAAAAATTTTGTTAATCTTCTCTAAGAACCAACTTTTGGTTTTGTTAATTTTCTCTATTGCTTTTTTTTCTCAATTTCATTTATTTTTGCGCTCATGTTTGTTACTTCATTTCTTCCACTTGCTTTGGAAATAGCTTTCTGTTCTTTAGTTCCTCCAGCTGTAGAGTTAGGTCATTGATTTTAGTTCTTTCTTTTTTTAAATCTAAGCATGAGGGCTATAAATTTCCCTCTCAGCATTGCCTTTGCATTATCCCATAGGTTCTAATATGTTGTGTTCTTGTCTTCATTCGTCTCAAGATATTTATTGATTTCTTTTGCAATTTTTTCTTTGACCCACTGATTATTTAAGAGTGTTGTTTAATCTCCATATATTTGTGAATTTTCCCTTTTTCTACCTCTTGTTGATTTCCAACTTTATTTCATTATGATGAGAAAAAGTGCTTTGTATAATTTCAATCTTGTTGAATTTATTAAACTGTTTTATGACACAACATAGAGTCTATCCTGGAGAAAGACTCATGAGCACTTGAGAAGAATGTATATCCTGCTGTTTTGGGGGTGCAATATTTTTGTATGTGTCTGTTAGGTTTAATCCATTTATCATATTATTCATTATCTTTGTTTTTTTTTTTAATTGATCCTTTGCCCAGATATTATATCCAATGCTGTGAATGGTGTATTGAAGTCTCCGATTATTATTGTAGAGATAACTATTTCTCCTTTTAGTTTTGCCAGTGTTTGCCTCATGTACTTTGGGGCATACTGGTTAGGTGCATATACATGTATGCTTGTTGTTATTTTTTTTTCCTGGTAAATTGCCACTTTTATTTATATATCTTGTCTTTCCTTGTTTCAAATACCAGTTTTACTTTTAAAGTTTATTTCATCTGATATAAGTATAGCTACTCCAGCTTTTTTTTTTTTTTTTTTTTTTCCTGCACGTGTGGAATATCTTTTTCCAGCCTTTCACTTTCAATCTATTCATATCCTTGGGTCTAAGGTGAGTCTCTTGTAGACAGCATATAGATGGCCCATATTTTTTTATCCATTCCACCAGTCTATGTCTTTTGATTGGGGAGTTAAATCCATTAACATTCATTGTTATTACTGTAAAGGCAATTCTTATTTCATTTTCACCCCTCTTTTACACTTTCAGTTACTGATATAATCTTCATTTCTTTACTCTCTTCCAAGCCTCTCTCTCCTGTCTTTTCTTTTTAGGCTTTAGCACTCCTTTTAATGTTTCCTGAAAAGCTGGTCTTTTAGTTACAAACTCTCTCAGTTTCTGCTTATCCATGAATATTCTAAACTTGCCCTCATTTTGAAATTGGCTTTGCTGGATATAAGATTCTTGTATGTAATATAAGTATCTTTTAAAAATAAATAAAAAATATATTTAAAAAAAGATTCTTGGATGCCAGTTTTTCTGTTGCAGTATTTTAAATATATCATACTACTATCTTCTTGCCTCCATGGTTTCTGAAGAGAAATTGGCACTTAATCTTATTGAGTATCCCTTGTATTTATGTGTTGCTTTTCTCTTGCTGCTCTCAGAATTCTCTCTTTGTCTTTGGTATTTGACATTCTAATTACTATGTGTCTCTGAGTTGGTCCATTCAGCTTTATTCAGATGGGAATATGTTATGCTTCTTGGACATGGATATCTATGTCCTTCAGTAGGGTTGGGAAATTTTCTATCATTATTTCTTCAAATATTCCTTCTGCCCCCTTTCCCTTCTATTCTCCTTCTGGGACACCCATGACATGTATGTTTGCATGTCTCTTGCTGTCATTTAGTTCCATGAGACCCTGATCACTTTTTTCCCATTCTTTTCTTCATCTGTTCTTTTGTATGTTTGCTTTCAGAGGCCATGTCTTCAAGTTCACTGATCCTTTCTTCTGCCTTCTCAAAGCTGCTGTTATATGCCTCCAGTGTTTTCTTTTTTTAAGCTTCATTTATTTTATTTTATTTTTAAAGAAGCTTTAGATTCCATAAATTATACATTGAAAATATAGGGGGATTCCCATATAACCCAAACGCTCCCTCTCCTACACTTTCCCCCAATAACAACATCTTTCATTAGTGTGGTACATTTGTTACAATTAATAAATACATATTGAAGCATTGCTGCTAACCATAGTCAATTGTTTACATTATAGTTTACACTCTGTACTGCACATTTTTATAGGTTTTGCAAAATGTATAAAGACCTGTATCTGTATCCACCATTAAAATGTCATCCAGTGAATTTTTAATTTCATTTATTGTGCCTTTCATTCCCATAAGATATATGTATGCTTTCACATTCTTCTTTGGGCTCACCCAGTATCTTCTTAATATCCTTAATCTCTTTAGCCATCTCATTGTATTTATTAATGAGATTTGTTTGAACAGCTATGACTAATTATTTCAACTCCTTTATGTGATCTGGAGTCTTACCATATTCTTTTGATTGGGCCATATTTTCCTGTTTCTTGTTATGGAGTGTAACTGTTTGTTGGTGTCTTGTCATCTGGCTTACTAGATCTATTTATTTTGGGTGCAGCTCCTCCTTTTAGTTTAGGACTTTCTTGCCTTTTCTCCCTTGTTGGTTGTGTAGTAGGAGCCAAGAATGTAGTTGATCCTGTAAGCTGTGGAGGCTGAAGCTGCCTGCATTCCACAGGAACCAATGAATCTTCTCCTACCTTTATCCTCTGCCAGGGATAGGGACAGAGCTGTAGCCACTTATGATAATCCAAGTTGTGCAGACCAAGACCATATGTAGTTGCCTGGAGAGACTGATGAAATTTCATTCCCCTTCTTCTCCTCCCTGGGGCAGGGATAGAGCTGCAGGTGTAGGCAGCAATCTATGCCATGCAGGTCCAAACTGATGGTAGTTGCCTAGGTAGACTGACATAGATCAGACACCTCCTCCCCTGCCAGAAGTGGGGATGGACCCTCTGGAGTGCCCAACAATCTAATTCGTGTGGGCTGAATGCACTTGCAGTTGCCTTAAGAGGCTAAGGGATTACTGTTCTTTCTGCACCTTAGGGATATTGATGGAACCACAGGTGCCCAACAGTTCAATCTGTGTAGGCCAAAGTGCCTGCCATTGTCCAGAGAGACTGAGTAAATACCAGCCTCCTCCTATCCTATTGGGGGGTGGGGGTGGATCCACAGGTACCCAACAATTCATTCCCTGTAGGCTAGAAGTGCCTGCTGTTGCCCGGAAAGGTGGAGGAAACAACAGCTCCCTCCTATCCTATGGGGGTAAATGGGTGGAGATGGAATTGAAGGTGCTCTACAAACCAGTTTGTGTGGGCTTAAAGCACCTACAGTTGCCCAGAAAGGCTGTGGAAACACAGCTCCCCTCCTATCCTTTTGGAGTACAGGGATGGAGCCCCAGGTGTCTGACTATTAAGTCTTTGCTGGCCAACAGTGCCTGCAGTTGCCTAGAGAGGCTGGTGCAGGTCCCCTCAGCTTCTCCCCTGCCAGAGATGGGGCTGAAGCATAGACTATGGCTGCAATCTAATCTGGGTGGAAAGAAGCTGGTTCCTACCATTACTGTGATTTTCAATCTGCCCCACTACCCTCATGCTGGGGACACAGTTAAAATGGCAGCTCCCAGCCTCTTTCCAACTTGGACAAGTTTGAACTTTAGCTTTTCTTAGGATTGTACTTTAGCCAGTCAAATTCTTCAATTAGTAGCTGAAGTCTGTGGCCAACTGTCTCTTCCTCCTCCTGTGTTTGGGAAATGGAGCTTCCAACTCCAGTCATAGAAAAGTTCTCATGGCTGCTTGCACCACCAGTGGAATATGGGCACCGGCCTCTGTAGCATGGAGTTCTCTATGCATGAATCCTCACTGCACATGGTCAGTGTTCTCCTTCCATTCTTTTCTTGGATGTTGCAGGATGCTCTTCTGGTCTACTGGGCTTCCCAAACAGGTGCTTATATACCTCTGTTTTTGTTACTAACCATCCTGTAGGATGAGTTGATTCTTGGAATGCCATACTCAGCCACCATCTTACCTTGCCTCTACCCATCTATTTTTAACATAGGTATTTGTCTTGGTTTTTCTTCTAGTATTGTGAAGTATGTGTGTTTTTTTAAACGTTGATCTTTCTCTGTATTAAGGTGACTTTTAAATATAAATGTTTCTTCTATTCAATTGTGCCATTTTCTTACTTATGGAAAAGAAAGAAGTTCCATCCCCTTCCCATGCTGACTTGTTGATTCTATTTATTGTTTTAAAATTAATGAGAAAACTATTATTATGTGATTAAAATACCATAATATTTGTGCCTAGAGTTTTATCTAATATTTAATGGAGAATAAAAATGAAGTAGAAACATGATACTGGGTCTCTTGGTCATTTTTGTATATGAATGATAAATTATTCTAATGTCTACTGTTTTATTTGGGACTAAAGAGTAATACCAATATTATTTGTTTTAAGTTTTCCCACTTGCCAGAAAGGACTTTCCAACAGTATGTTTCTTTTTTAACATAGCTCATGGTAAGTTGAATTATGTACCCCCAAAAAACACGTTCTTGATCTTTGTCTATGTTCCTGTGGGCACAAGCCCATTGGAATTGGAATTGCTTGAAAATGTTGTTTTACTTAGCGTGTGGCCCAGCTCAATGAGGGCGAGCCTTAATCTGATTACTGTAGTCCTTTATAAGCAGAAGAAAGTCAGGCATAGTCAGAGAAAGCCAGGGGCAGGAGCCAGGACCCAGTAGTCAGTGAAACCCAGAAGGGAAAGCTATGTGACAGGAAGCCAGGGAACTCAAAGATTGCCAGTTGGTCAAAATGCT
This sequence comes from Tolypeutes matacus, assembly GCA_026826555.1. Taxonomy (NCBI): domain Eukaryota; kingdom Metazoa; phylum Chordata; class Mammalia; order Cingulata; family Chlamyphoridae; genus Tolypeutes; species Tolypeutes matacus. Next base: position 1,071,417 of record JAKSZT010054489.1, read on the forward strand.
ATGACCCTGGGAGGAAGCAAGACTTCTAGTCTCTGAAACTGTGAGTCAATAAATTCCTGCTGTTTAAGGCAACCCATTATGTGGTATTTGTCATTGCAGCCTGGAAAACTAAGATACCTTTATGGTTTTAATTTTGGGGAAAGGTGGTAGAGTTACAGAATTGAATTCTCATATTTTACCATTTTTAAAAATCTTAATGGACTGATTAAGACCTGCAATGTAATAAGTGAGTATTTAGATGTTTGGGTTCAGGATATTTACAGAAATATTATGAACATTGCTTTATATGGAACCTAGAATCTCAAATGTTTCCTAGCTTTCATATCTTTTTAAATAGACTCATAGAATTAAAACTAGAAGAGACTTTAAAGATCATATCAATTTTTCTCACTTTATGAATAGGAAAAGCAAATCCCCATGAGTTAAAGATTAGCTATATAACAGTAGCAGAAACAGTTACTGGGCTAGTTTATACCAAAATGTTTTCCTTTTGAGATAGATGTTTAATTTTAATACATGGGTATAACCCTTCTTCTAATAAATACAAAAAAGTAATATTGCTTGTAGAATGCTACTAAAAATTGAAAATGTCTGTTTTTATGATAATATTTATAAAACCACAGCTATTATGTTTAATAATTAAGTCCAAAGTATAAACCTAGTGTCATCTTAAACCTTTTCATAAAATCATTTACAGCTACTCTCTGAAGCAAGTACTAATATTATACTGTTTTACAGATGAGAAAACTGAGCAAGAACAAGAAATTTGCTTAAGGTCATTTGCTTAGTGAGGCTGATCTAGGATCCAAACCCAGGTAGTTAGACACTAGAGCTCATGCTCTTAGATATTAGGATAATGAAAAGAGTTGATCAGACTTTTAAGAACTTCTGTTGTAATCTTGGTACTTAAAAATTATCAATGCCTTGGCCTCATCTCAGGAGATTTTTTTCTTCATTTGGTCCATGGTAGGGCCCAGTCATCAATCTTTTTAAAAATTCTCTTGGTAAGTTTGATAGACAGCCAAGATTGCAAACACTTAGGGAGAAAACTCATAGTACTAAGCTCAACACAGTGTATTTGCTCTCCAGTTTCCTTGTTTTGTGCTCCCTTCATTGACTACACAACTAAGTACTTTCTATACTCTGGTTAATATATTTTCCTTTTAATTCTTGTAGATATTATGGAATCAAAGATCTTAACCAAATTGTTGTTACTTCCTGAGCATTTTTTATTCCCCCTTGATAAATATACTATGGCAAAAGAAAGTACAACTAATGATGATAAAGGAAAATGCATGCCTAAAGTTAAACTCAGCAAATAAGAACAAGAAATTTTTAGGTACTGGAAAATCTTCATGAAACAATTAATACTATTTGTCCCTTTTTTAACTCCTTGAAGGCATTTCTGCCAATTGCTGTATAGTTCATTAATTTGATTCTGTATTAAATATATAAATTTGACCATCAGTGGCTCATATAGAAAAAATATTTTCTCTTCCTTTTTAAACCTTTTTCCTCAAAGAAAATACTACTCAATGTTAAAATAAATGAGTCTGAAAATAGTTCCATGTCTGTAGTGCTATGGTAATGTGCAGTGCAAACTCCTTGCCAAACTTTGCTGCTGCTATTGTATGGTAGGAGCAGTGAAAATCATTTTCTTCTTTAAATATTTTCAAGATACAGCCCTTTTAAAAACTGAATCGCTTTTTATACATGCAGCCAATATTCACTTCATTTTAACTAGCAAAGGAAATGAAACCATCTAATGGTGTTTCAAGCCCCATAAAAAGAAACACATTTTTCTAAGAAAACTTACTATCTTAACCATCATAAAAAATATCCCAAAGATTTTTCTATGGGAGGAAATAAAAAAGATACTCTTCTATTTCCAGGAGGGCTTGTTTGATGATTCTTGTTAATTCATAAGTTGGCTCAGAAAGTTGTGGCTCTTTTTAAATTTTAGTATTCATGTGCTTTTGATATTTCACAGATATCTGAAACCTTTATGCAACATTTATAAAGGGACTTTTTCATATATAAATTTTTCACAGATGTCAAGAATATTTTACTAGGCTGCTTCAGAAGAAAAACGTGGGTACTATTTGGAATTCACTCTATGTTGAAGAAAAAATAATTAATATTAATACATCAAAATAAAAGCTGATTTGGTTTTCACTTTAAATTTATACCTTTATCTAATTGGCATAATCCTTGTTGCTCCAGGTTTGCTAATGTTACAGATACACTCAATTTAATGACGATAATGATGGAGAAAAACTAGCCCATGGATGGTGTTTTTTTCTTGCTTATGCATAGTTAGGTCAGGTAGTTTAGTGTTAATGTGTAGAAGGAAATTTAGAAAATATTGCAATTTAAATGTTGAAACACGTAGTTTTTTGACAATTTCCAGGATGTTGGATAAAACTTGAGTTTAATCCTGTATTTCCAATATAGGCCAAACTTAACAGGAGACAATAGAAAAATATTGAGAATCATCACTACCATATGGAGTGAAGTGTGAATCCCCTGAGTATATAGCTTTAGCTCACCATTTTTATGGCCCAAGATGGTGAATGATTACCTTCATGCAATTGTCCATTGAGAATAAAAATCTCTCCTGTTATTTTTATGAGTGATTTATGGTTAGTGATTGGTTTATTTGTGATTTGTGATTAGTGATTGGTTTATGTTTATTTAGTTATATCTACTTAATATTGGCAGGGAGAGAGTGTTCCAAACTGACAACTAATGAATTCACTGACCACATTCTTTACTTGGGACTGTCCATATGATAAGTTGACAGAATTCTTTGCTTTCCATCCAGTTGTTACATAGAAAGTATGACATAACTAATAGTGAATAGTGATTATGTTAATTGAAGTGATTATTTGACTGTCCAACCTATTTATTTATTGAATCAATTGATTTATTTCCAAGTGTTTACTGAACTATGGCATTCTCTCATTGCTATAATAATTTCAAGCAGCCATTTAGGTAATAGGTATTGGTACAATGTGTTAAAACTTAGATGATTTCTTATTATATTAGTTACTATATATGTTATTTATATTATATATATTATAAAGTTAGGTATAACATAGATGGGTAAATTGATATTTATCAACCATCCTAAACCATTAGACTTTACTGTGAGGATAATACCCACTTTATTCATATTAATTTTTTTTTTAAATTGTAAGCAAAATAAATAAAATAAATTGTATTTTGAGAAATGATTGACTCTCGTTATTAGTTCTCTTGCTAATATTTCTCAAAAATGTTTAGAGTGTTAGATTAGCAGTTCTGCAGAATGAAGTTTTCTATTTGTTACTATAAAATGAATGAAATCTTCCAGGGAGTAGGGAACTTACATCAAGGTTCTCTCTGAAGGCATTGAGGTGAGATTTAAAGTTATAGGTGACCAACTCGTTCAGTTTTTAGCAGCTCTGAAAAATCTGCTACAGGTCTCTAATTGCATGGCTTGGACATCTGACCCCACCTGAATCTCAATACTGGCAGGTAAATATGAGATATCTAGTTTGCAATTCATTATTTCATGTTTAAGAAAGAAAACTGTTAATTGTTAGACTGCATAGACTATTTATTGTAATCTTTCCACAAGATAAAATTTATGAACTTCCAAAAATGTTTTTAAAAGTATTTTACTTTTAATTAAATTAATTGTTTTTAAATTTACATCTATATCATTATTTGTTTTACTTCATATTTAAATTTGATTTCTTGATATTTTAATTATTTCCTGACTTTTTTTTTTTTGATACAGAAGAAACCAGTCAAAAAGTTAAAAATAATTCTTGTTTGACAGTGTTGTCTTTTTTAAAAATATGTGGGCAGAGTAGGATTAAGGATAGGGTGTTTAATCAGTGGAAACTTTCATTTTTCAAAACTGTTTTTAGGAACATATACAATTAACTAGTTCCAAAGATGCAAGAGATGTGATGATCCACTGCCACAGATCATCAGAGTTATAATGGGAACAAATATGGGTGTGCCTTTTCCCTATTTATCTAGACTCTAGAAGCTGTTTCTCATAGTATTAGAACTTTATGACAGGTATGAGGGTTTACATCCTTTTAATGGCAGTAGTTATTCTTGAAACATCCTGCTCATTAGAACTCATTTGTCTATAAAATTTGTCTAATAATGGTTTATAAGTTTTCTAAGGTTGGCCCCATAGATACTTGGCTCTGTGGAGCTCCTCTGTAACTCTTTTGTTCTTCTCTTTGTTATTTTTGTTGTTGTTAAACTTGTCTCAGTATTTTTAGTCCCTGTCTAATGGTCATCCTTAAATCCATTCAGTCTCAAAGGCAAAAACTATGTGTTATTTATCTTTATTCCTTTATTGCCAGGAGTGGTAAATACTTGATACATCCTTTGTGAAGGAGTGGAATATTATAGTTATAAAGTTATTATGGTAAAGTAGCTCCCAAGTAATTTATAGCCAATTTGAATATGTATATTATCTTTCTGTGCATGCTTATAATCTACGGTTTATGATGGGCATACTCCAAATCAGTTTATCTTGACATTAAAACAAATGACTTAGAGACAAAATAATATAGGAAAAGAATAGGAAAATTAATCAGATCTTACTCACATGAGATGAGAAGATGATATCAATATCACGTGGCTAAATGTATAGCCAATAACTTAGAATCAGAGAAGGAGAAAATTTAGAAATCATTTGGTCTATTTTTATAGAAGAAGAAATCAAGTTTAAGTGCTTGCTCAAGGCCATAGAACTAATTTATGGTAGATCTATGAACTTCTAGATCTCTTGCCTGGCCATCTGTTCACATTCTACACATTTCCCTTAGAGATAATGTTTGTTAACTTTGTCTAGATCAAATACATGTTACACCATATTATGAAAAGATATGCGACAGTATGTGTGTGTGTGCTGTAAATGAAGTGATATTATCGTATTGTCAATAATACAATTTGGTGAGTTATTTTTATTATGGTAGCCAGTCTATTTTCCCATTCAAATTTCCTTACTTAGTCCTCAATATAACCAAGAGACAAGATCCAAAATTAGGAGTAAAATCCAAGTTTACATCACAAAACTAATTCATATGGTCCATAAAGCGAAGACACTGGTAATATTGAAGTCATCAGCACCAGATTGTAACTGGCTACATTGACCAGGTTTGGAAATGCCAGAAAAGGTCAGCGCTAGTGGATTTAAATCATGGCCCATCAGAAAGTTTGTGGCTATGACTGGTATAGACAGAAATTGGGTGGAAGCAAAGTAAGGGGAATGGAAGAAAACTACTTGAACTTTGCTACTTAAAGTGAGTATCTATATTCAAGTTTTGAAAAAGACAAGTTATTCAAATGTGTAGCATATATCAAAATTAAAGGAAAATATGCATAATAAAGGGCAGAATTTGTTTCTAATTGTGCAAATTATAAAGAAGTCTGGCACGCAATTTTGCATAATTTAAAAAGTTGATGAGGAAGCTACCCATTAGAGTACATCATCAATTCACTTAATGGTGTAGAATTATTACCTAAGGGATATTCTTGAGTGTTTTAACGTCTAATTTTACATCAACCAGATGTATTTTTCTAGTGATTTCTATATATGGTGGTATTAAAACAACGCTGAAGATTATCTAACACTTCTTTCTTTTCTTGGCTTCTCTGTATTTCATGTCCTCTGACACTCAACAGCTATAATTAAAGTGAAGTTAGAGGTTTCTTAGAGGAGAGGACACTTCAGCTCACCATTGTTATCTGCTCTTATTTAGAGTGCTGTTACTTATCCGTTATGAGGCTGAAAGGAGGGAAAGATTGGGCTGTGACTTTTCAAGCTGTGAGAGCAGGAGTGTTGTCTCTTTTTATATCAGTTTGTTACATTTAACCATGAAATTTAAAGAGTATAACTTGATCATAGTCCGTGTCATATATATTTGGGTTAATGTTCTGATATAGATGAAGAGCATGAAGAAAGTGGTACACAGAATAATAAAGAGGTGAAACTGCATTGTTGCACAATGCTATATGTTGGAAATAAAATTTTGTTAGCAAGGTATCCATTTGAGTTTTTCATCAGATGAAACGAAAGGAACTGGAATTAAAGCTGAAATATCTTAAAAACATTACACTCTACAGAACATCAAACTGAAAACATATCAGAGAAAAGATATTGACGAAAAGAGCCTTCCAACACAGCTTTTCATTAATCAATGAAAATTAATTACTTTAAATGAAATTCAATTTTAAAATGCCCCATGTCTTGCCACCAACCATAGACCACAGTTCACACTGTAGACCACACTCTCTCCCACTCAGTTCTGAGTGGTGTGTGCTGATTTAAAATGGCCTACATCCGTTGCCACAACAGTACTCAGGACAACCTCCAACTCCCAAAGAAACACCTCTTAAAATATATGTATATATATATATATGAATAACATTTTTGTAAGCAAATACACATATATGCATATATATTTATATATCATTTTGCAAATGTTTGTATGTATTGTGAGAATTTTGATTTTTACCCACAATAAAAATAAATTAAAAAAAAAATGCCCCATGTCTTTTAGTATTTTACAAGTTTTTTCAATTTAGAATTTAGTCCTCCTACGGGCATTCTATTAACCTGGTCCTCGTTACTCTTATTTTCAATACATATTAAGTAAACTTGATACAATAGATTTACCTCAACCAAATAAATAAGTAAATACAAACTTTATTCTAAAATTACACTGCTCAGGATTAATTTAAACAAGTTAAGTTTTGATGTGAAATCAATAACTTGTTTATTGTCTTTATCTTAGGGTGGGAGAGACAGTCAGGAGATAAGATAGTATAAAACCACAATTTTGAAGAAGAGAAAACAGCTATCAAATAAGCAAATATTACAAAAATTAGAATTCTTCTTACTCATTTTCTTTTTATTTTAATTCTACCACTAATTTATCATTCTGCTTCTTTAGCATAGAAATTGTCTTTCTGAATGAAAAGAATGACCCATTTTGTTTGTTAATAGTCTAATATTTTGGAAAATCTTTCCTAGACCTCATAGTCACATAACATTTTAAAACTGTGCTGATTCTATGGTTTTACATCCTAAACTCTTCAAATGAGCATGCTGTGCCACCATGACTATTCACATGTAAGGAATTCCTACAGCTTCATGTGTTTTTTAAATAATTTTTCACAGATATTCCAGAACTACAACTTGGTGGAACTCAAATATTTAATGATTTGGAGATAGAAAAAGTGTTTGTTTAACTTGGTGTTCTTTTTTCCTTCACAAGTAAGCACACCTGCCATGTGAAAAATTTCTCACAATTCCATATGAGAAATGATACATTGTCTTTATTTGAGGAACCTCATTGAAATACCTTTCATTAATTTCAGGGAGCTTTAGTTAGGTCAGCAAATATAAAGATAAGACAATATAAAAGATAGGAATATTTGTTAATTTGGTAGTTCTACAGACCTAAGGATGGACAAGGACACTTCACCAATAAGCAGAAATTAAAACACAGTTGATATTAAGTCATAAACTCTGAAGATTCTGAGATTTAATCCTACTAACATTATAACAAGCCAATCTACAGTTTACATACAGTTTGGCTATATATATTTATATACAGTATGAGTATATACTTTTATTTTAATAGACACACTCACACACTGACAAAAAAAAATACAAGGCCTCTGGGTCAAGGGAAAAGACAGTTAATTACAGTAAAAGAAGCAGCCAGAATATGTGTTGCATCAGTTTCCATATTTCCAATACACACAGGGTAAGTAATAAGAGTCAGAAGATATCTGTACATGATGTGGGGTACATTATAGGAAAAGAGCCCTGAAATTAAATAAAAGAATAAAAAAGAACAACAACAAAAAATCCCTCTAAGTCTTATATAGGGCTGATGGTGACCTGCCCATCTTCCTCTCCCAAAAGAATGTGTGTGTATGTGTGTGTGTGTAGTTGTTGGTAGTGGTGAGGAGGTTGATGTTGCTAAGCTTTCCTATCCCGGAATGTCTTCTTATACAAACATTTGTAAATTGGCTGTAAATGCCTTTGCTCAGAGGACTCAGACTGCATAAATGTGAGATATTCGTGGAGAGTTTCCTGTATCTCCCAACAATTGATCTTGGTGTTTTCTAAGTTCTGTATTAGTGTCTCTTTCTCTTAGGTGATGTGCTTTCTTTGATTGGCATCTATTTCTGGAGCCTGATCTGCAAATTAAATTCAAATCTGTGTCTGCTACCCTTTTCAAATTTAAGGCCCTGGAATATCCTCAGAATAAATTTTTTTCTTTTCTCAGTGTCACTCATTTCTTATTGACTCTTTTGCTAAAAGAACTCTACACTTAAGCACAGATTGTCTCCCTTTCAAGTTCAGCTGGAATGTTTTTAGCTTTAAGTTTCTTCTTTTTAATTAGTAAATGAACTATAATTTGAAGAAAAGTAAATGAATTCCTTTTTTATTCACTTTTTAAAAATTAGGAACCACTCTGTGCCAGATATCATGTAGCTCTTACCATTGACAGCATACAGAGATGGATATATTACAGTCCATCTCTGTAAAGGAGGTTATAGTCTACCAGGGAAAAACAAACTTGCAAAAATTACAATATGTTAGGAGTATATGCTAGAAATCTATAAAGGTTTAATCAAGTGAGATGAATCAATTATTACATGTGCTAAGGAAGGCTGAAGAGAGGAAATTAACCTTGAAAGATGAAAAGTGTTGGCCGTTTGGATGGGAGCTGGCAATGATGAAGAGAAAAAGCATTCCAGGTAAAGGAAGAGTGAAGTTAAGACTAAATGTGAAACTTGGAGAAGCATGAATAACTGAGCACACAGGAGAGTAGGGTTAGAAGGGAATTTAGGGAAGGGATAGTGCTAAAGGCAAAGACATAAATCAGGTCATGGAAGCACTTAAGTGCCATACTAAGGAGTATGTATTTTATTTGTTAGACAGTTGTTTTAAATTTTCTCAACAGGAAAATTCTTCAGTGGAAATTGGCACAAAGATTTAAAACTACTGCTGTTGATAATAAGATGCTTAAAGCATGGTGGTGGGGAACACCTGTTAATACCTGAGTTTTAAAAAGTTTACTAAGTGTGAAGTATAGGTTGAAGGAGTATACAAGTAGAGGGAGAGACACCAGTTAGGAGACAATTGGAGTCATTCAGGTAAGAAATGGAGAGGGCCTAGATTAAGGCAATATTTGGGGGGATAGAACATAATGACATAAAAAGTATAAAGGATGACTAATTGGATATGGGGAGACAGACATTAAGGGACTATGTGACTGTTGATGCTATCCACTGAGACAAGTTGGATTCTGGATTTATTTACTTGCAATTTCTGTGGTGCTCCCTCAAGACTGACATAAAAATTGTACTTGTATCTCAGAAGTGTGATAAAGATTTACTAACATATAGTAAGTAATAAAATGATTGGTAACTATGACTGTCAGGAGGGTGTTGTTCAAATAGAGACCTACAGTTGGTAAATGAATATCTGTGTCTGGTGCTGGAAAGGGTGATTTTATTTGTCCATAAAGAATTTGAAATAATCTGCATGTATTGGACGTAGCCTTCCTGATTACTATTGCTTCTTTTTCATTTTTATAGAAATTACTTCTTTAAATCATTCATCTAAAGTTATTTTTTAATGAAGCTCTTTGCTTGCAGTGGTTGTGGCTAACTCATTTTTACACTCATGTGCATTGTATTAATTGTACATTTTAATATACAGTTGAAAGTATTTTCAGGTAGTTTATTGAAGGATGGGAAGGGGAAAGGCTTTTTGTAATGGGTAGGAACATGTTGTGGTGGAAAGAGCTCAGAGTCAGGCGTAAATATACCTAGATTCCGTCCCAGCTTCATTACTAACCAGCAAATAATAGGTATAAAATGATGTTTGTTTACTTCTTTACCATTTTCAGGGGAGTAGATCACAACATTTCTAAGATTTCTTCCAACTCAATCTAAAAACCAGAGTAGGAGGATGGACCTTTTTCTAAGTTGAAGTATGCAAGAGTAATATTTTAAGGGTGAGTGGAATGATGAATGAAATGTCAGAAATGTAGAGGGGAACGGGCTGATTGCAACATATGCAAGTAAGGACATTTCGGTGAGCATCTCCACAGCAGTGACCTAGACACTTGTAACGCTGAAATGGATAAAAGGGTGATAAAATTTATAATGTGTAGAACATTCCCAAAATTTATGGCAGATGCTAGGCTTTCTTTAATTTGTTGGGACAATTAAGGCCGTGCAGAATGAATGTTCCCATGGAGTTTCCTGGTATTTTCTCAACAGACACTTAAGGACACAGAAGCCTTAGAAACATCTTGTTTTTGATAGGTGGGTTTTTTTCTTAATTTTGAGTATTAGCAAGGTCATAGCAAGGAGGTTTATATGCTAATGCTATGGTTTGAAGCATAACGGTCAGAACTAGGGTATAGACAAGACTTGGTTTACTGAAAATGGAAGGATATAAGAAACATCAACCATATGTTTTTTTGTAAAACAAATCAGCACACTTTAGGTAAAGGACCTTTCATTTGTGGGAGAAGTGGATCTAATTACAACACTTACTTTTTCTTGAAAATGCTGATTAAAGAAAATAGTTTTCTTTCTATAAATATACTTCTTTAATATAAAGGTGTGCTCAATTTTTGGACCTTCTTAATGGAATCCAATTAATATATTTTATTACACATCTGTGTTTTTTATAGTTTAGCAGTTTCTCTTTATTTATTTATTCATTTCTCCCCACTTCCTCGTTGTTTGCACTTGCTGTGTCTGTTTGTCATCTTTGCTTCTTTAGGAGGTACTGGGAACCGACCTGGGACCTCCAAAGTGGGAGGGAGGTGCCTAACCACGTAAGCCACCTCTGTTCCCTGCTTTGTTGTGTCTCTCGTAAGGTTTTGTCAAATTCAATAAAAATTGTCCATTTAGAAACTGATATTTCTGTATCTTTACTTGGTGCTCTGTTGTTGCTCAAGGTTGCTTCTCTGATATAATTTCAATCCCAAGTGATGACAGTGCTCTCAAGAATACAATCCATTTGAGCACAGTGCTAGGATTTAGAGTTTTCAGTTTGATGACTTTCAATGTTTAGTTTTAATGACTCTGTTTTGTCTTGGAGCTATGTTCTTAAACTTAATCCATCCCCTTGGGTATGAACCCATTGTAAATAGGACATTTTAATAAAATCACTTCAGTTAATGTGTGGCCTGGCTGAATCAGGATAGGTCTTAATCCTATACTTGAAGATCTTATAGGGAAGGTCATATAGAGAAAAAAGGCCATTGGAAGGAGCCAAAAGTCAATAGAACCCAGAGAAGCCAGGAGAAGGTGCTATGTACACTGCCATGTGACAGAAAATCCAAGGACCAAGGTTCGCTGTCAGCCAGCCACAGAACACCACATTCTTCTGAGAGAAAGCATCACTATGATAACACTTTGATTTTGGATTTCTCCTACCCTCAGAATCATGAGTCAATAAATTCCCATTATTTAAGCCAGCCCATTGCATGGTATTTGCTTTGGTAGCCAGGAAACTAGAACAGATGCCTACACTGTATCATCTGGGCTTTTTGGAATGTTCTCTTTTGAATTCACTTTTCCACTTTGAATTGCTTCTCTGTCCTAGAATTCTATGTAAACTAAGAATGTTTTAGGTTTCCCTTAACAATAGACAGAGTAGGGCATAAATACCCATTATCAGTCCACTTTGATGTCAAATCTATGTAAAAGATAGACTCCTGGCCCGCTCACCAGGAGATAACATGGGAGTTTGGATCAGAGGATACATGTTTATTTTACATGCTGTCTTAGGGTTCTCTAGGGAAACAGAACTGACAGGAAATAATCAGCAAATATTAGGAGATTGATAAAATTGACTCACATGACTGGGGGGAGAATGAATACAAATTCTTGTAGCTTGCAAGTTGCAAGCTGGGAACTCCTATGAAGGTTTTCGATGAATTCTCTAGGCAAAGCTGACTGGCTGAAGTAGAGATGGAAATTCTCTCTTCTGACTGCTGAAATCATCACTTCTCCTTTTAAGCCCTTCAACTGATTGAATGAGATATCGCTCATTGCTAAAGGCAATCTCCTCAGTTGATTGTAGATGTAATCAGCCATAGATGCAATCAAGTTACTAATGATTTAAGTCCACAAAATGTCCTCACAGTAAAATTAAGCTAATCCTTGCTTGACCAACAATCAGGTACCATTACTTAGCCAAGCTGAGACATGCCCAACCATCATATATGCAGTATCTCCACTCTGCTGCCTATGTCTTTCTGTGGTTTATGGATTCCAACTAACCAGTTTTCTATCTCTTTATAGTTAATTTCCAATGTTTAGAGACCATAAAGTATATAAGAAACTGTATTGATAGAAATATAGTATTTTAACTGTAATAAGAGATCCTGATACTTCTATTGGTCATGCAAGATGCCAGGATAAACCAAGCTTATACATTTTTTTCATTAATTCAGTTTATTCAACAATTTCTTATTGTATTAGCCAAAGGGGTGCTAATGTAAAATACCAAAAATGGGTCTGTTTTTATAAAGGGTATTTATTTGAGGTAGAAGTCCACAGATACCAGGCCATAAAGATTTAAGTTTCTTCTCTCACCACAGTCCATTGCCACATGTTAGAGCAAGATAGCTGCCGGCATTTGCCAGGGTTCAGGCTTCTGGGGTTCCTCTCTTCCCGGGGCTGCGTTTCTCTCCAGGCTTAGCTCCTGTTTCCTCCACAAGGTCAGCTGTAGATGATCAGGCGAACAGCTTGCTTCTCTTCTCTTCTTTCCAACATCAAAACTGCTTCTCAAAAGACTGCTTCAACTGTCCTTTGCCTTGCCTTTTATATTCAATTCCCCACCCATCAAGGGGTGGGGCTTAACACCCTAATCCTAACCTAATCATGCCCAGATTAACAGATCAGTTTACAAGCATGATTCAATTATGTTTTTGGAATTCATAATTATATCAAACTGCCACACTTATTATGTGGATACTCTGCATCAAGTATTATACTACTAATAATACTGCCGCTGCTGCAGCTGCTTTGCATCTGCTACTTTATTTAATGCAGACTTCTGATATGTTGGGCATGGCTTCATGCACATTATCTCATTTATGGCCTCAACCAACTGTATAAGGTAGGTCTGATTGTTTTATTTTTGTAGATCAGAAACACGAGGCCCAGAAATATTAAGCAACATGACTTATTACACTGCTAAGTGGCAGAATCAGAATTTTAAATAAGGGACTCCCAAGTCCAACAGTCAGTTGCTTAACTACAATGCTATACTCCTATGTTCTAGAGAGAAAAATAAAAATAATTCAGAGGCCCTGTCCTCAAGAAGTATATGATCACGTGAAGAGAGACTTATATAAACATATACATTTGATAAAATGTTATATATTTTTGATTAAGGTCTATTTGGAGTATATTAACAACACTAAATAAGTGTTGAGGAATTGAAGTATTGGACTATTTGGACAAAGGCTTATCTAATTCACTGTTACTCATTTTGTCGCTGTCTGACAGTACAGCTTTGTTTTCTGTATGTGTGGAATAGGCATGCAAAGTACTTAATGGTACATTAGGCTTTTGAATGTTTCTGGAAATAAGTTATTTTTGTATAGCAAATCCCTGGATGAGCTAAAGATATTATAGTTAGAACTGAAATGTCTAAAAACTGGAGCCATATTTAAGATGTATAAGCCAAATTTTCTATTTTATCATTATTTATTTCACTTATCATGTAAATATTAATTTGTCTTTTACATTTAAGCTAGACATTTTCAAATAAGATGAACCAATCATCATAACACATTGAATATAAAAAGCATTTTGTCTTTCAAGGAGCTTATACATGGACCTACCTAATCCATCAGGCAACTAGAATTTTCAGATGGTTTATTGCTTATAGATAGGCAGGTTTCAGTGCTTTTTTTTACCCCCCAAAAATTGAGAAATCAATTGAGAAATTGTAGCTAGCAAGATAGGATTTGCCAAAAGGATTAAGTTAGTTCAATATATATTAGTTTCTGTAGCTAGTGGGTCTGCACAGCGTAATTTTTTTAGGATACTGATAATAAAATAATTTTTTGGAAAAAAATATTGAGACTTTGTCCAATTTTAAAACTGAATATTTTATTAATACCCCTGCCAATTTCCACTCAGAATCTGTCCTAAGTTGTTGTCTTTGGTCATTTAGCCAAAAAGAACAGGAGAAAATATTCTCCTTGTACGTAAAACTGACAGTTTATAAGATCATCAAATGATTTTCAAGGTGTAGTCCATTTCAACAAGATTTTTAAAATGCATATTCCTGAGCGCTTTCTGGATATATTAAATCAGAATTTCTATAAGTAATTCAAGAAAATTTTCATTTTAAATAACCACTATGATCCATTATATACTATACCCCAAACTGAGAACTAATGAGGTTATGTTTTAATATTGCTGCTTATGCTCTCTCTGCATGTAGTCATTTGATGCTATCCTTCCCTTCTACTGGAATAAAAGTCAGGTTAGCTAGAAGAACATGAATTCTTTTTCTTACTTAGCTTTGGCTGCTTTGTGCTTGGAAATAACAAAAAGCTTTGGTATATAGGTTCCATATCCTGGGGCAAGAATTTGTGTTCCCTGGCTCCCTCATGCCTTGGTTTTTTAGTTATCTGTTTATTTTTCCTATGACGCCTGACTGCAGAGAATTGACAACAGAGGTTTCATTTGCCCTGTCCATTATTTGCTTTCTCACACCAGTCCTATCAAGCCAGTGTCCTAAAAGCTGTGTTGGAGGGGCTATCCTTGTTTCCCAATGAACCGTGAATCTGGCATTTGGAGACTGAAATATTACCTTTTTTTATTTTAAAAGCTGAGGTAGAGAATAAAGTTTAAATATATAGCCAAATGGGTTTCTGAATATTGAACCAGAGAATTAAAACTACACTCAGTCACAGTGTGGAACTGGGCAGCCCTCCCTCTGGAGGGCCTACCCCTGTGAAAGAGGTAGAGAACATGTATTTTTCCTATTAGAAGGCTGGCTTCCCAACAAAGAAAGGAGTTAATGGAATATGTCCAGTATGTTTTTCCAGACTCTTTAATCAGTAAGACTTTGCTCCCACAGATAGGAATGACTAGATAGGGATGGGAAGAGAAGCCAATAATATTATATTAAGGCAGTCCATCCATTTCTAAACAAGAGAAGCAAAAACTAAGTGTAACTCCTTACATCTTCTGGGTTCCAGCCTGGTTGTGAGTTGGTTATCCTTTGGCTAAAGTACATTGTTTTGCTAGACTTTTCTTCTCTCTGTGGCCCTCATTTATAAAGTCACATTCCATTCTTTTCTTGATTGAAAGCCCTTAGGAAGCTCATGTTTAACTAGTTATTGAGTATCTACTGTTTCATGCTCTGTTCTAAACACTTTACATCTATTATCTCATTTACTTCTCAAGGGAAATCTATAATGTTGGAATGATACACAAGTAATATTACATTGCAGATTTTATAGATACAGACTCTGGCATATAGAATTGTTAGACAACTTGCTTAAGACCAAATTCTAGTCCATGTCAAAGTCTAAGTTTAAACCTCAGCAGTCTGAGTCCAGCATTTCACTATTAACCACTATTGAAAATGTTAATCATCCCCTATTTTTGTGATTGTCTGGCCCTTTCCCAGGGCTACTACTTCTGCTTATTTTGTCCAATATTCACATTAACTCCTCCCACTCTCTATCTTTATACCCTTTTCACACTCAGTGTGCTGTGAGATTATAAATTGTATATTATAAAACCCTTGACCAAAACAAATAAACAAAAAACATCAACAACAATAATGAAAACCAATGAGGAGAATAAACTTAACAAATGAAGTGTAATAATTATGCATTGAAAATTACAAAAATCTGATGAAAGGAATTGGGAATCTTAATAAAAGGAGACATGTTCCATGTTCAAATATAGAAGACTTGATATAGTAAAGATACTAATTATCCCCAAATTGATCTATAAATTCAACGCATTTCTTATCAAAGTTCCAGCAGGGTTTTTGTTTTTGTTGTTGTGTGTTTGCTTTGTGCTAAAATTGACAAGCAGATCCTAAAATTTATGTGGAGATGCAAAAGACATTTGCATTTGTTGCCAAAACCATTTTGAAAAAGAAAAACAGAATTGGAGTAACTAAACTTCCCAATTTCAAAATTTACTGTAAAGTTAAGAGTTTTCAAGAAAGTGTGGTATTGGCATAAGCTAGACATAGAGATCAATGGAACAGAATTGAGAGTACAGAAATAAATACTTATAATTATAGTCAATTGATTTTCAACCAGGAAATGCACTGGAGAAAATATAGTATTTGGCAAATGATAGAAGAAGAATTGGATATCCACACTCAAAAAGATGAATTTAGAACCCCCTCTTCCATCATATGCACAAGTTAACTCAAAATTGATCATAAATTTAAATGTAAAAGCTAAAACAAGAAAAATTTAAAAAGCAAAAATAGAACATCTTTGAGACTTTGGTGTAAGGAAGCCTTATGGAATATGGTACCAAAAGTATAAACTGTAAAAGATAAAAGTGATAAATTAGACCTCATCAAAATGTAACTTTTGTCCTTCCAAAGTACTATTAAAAATTGAAAATACAAGCAACAAAATAATATTTTAAAAACATATATCTGATAAAGGACTTGTATCCAGAATTTACAAAGATTTCTCACAATTCAATAAGATGAATAGCTCAATCAAAAATGGGCAAAAGATAGGAACAGATATTTCACCAGAGAAGATACATGAATTGCTAAACACCACATGAAAAGATGCTCAACATCATTTGTCATAAGGGATATGAAAATTAAAACCACAATGAGATACAATTTCAATCCCACTGCAATGTCCACAATTAAGACAGGTAAAATATATGTTGACAAGGATGTGGATAAACAAGAGTTCTCAGAAATTACTGATGAGAATGCAAAACGTTGTAATGACTTTGAAAAAGAGGTTAGAAATTTCTGAAAAAATTAAATATAAAACTACCATATGACCCAGAAATCAAACTTCTAGGTATCACTCAAATAAAAACACATCTACAGAAAGACTTGCACATGAATGCCCATAGAAACATTATTCATAACAGCCCAAATTTGTACTCAACCTAAATGGACATCAACTGCTGAATGGATAGACTAAATATGGTCTCCATAAAATAGTGTATCATTCAGTAATGAAAAAGAATTCACTGCTGACACATGTACAACATAGATAAACCTCATAAAATTTTTGCTAAGTGAAATAGTCCAGACAAAAAAGACAACATATTGCACGATTCAATTTATATGCAAGGTGCCAAAATGTAGATTTATAGAGTCAGAAAGTAGATCAGTGGTTTCTGGGATTGGGGATGGAATGGTATTAACTGTAAATAAGTATGAGGGATCTTATTGGAGGGAATAAAATTTAAAACAGATTTATGGTGATAGTTGTACCATTCATTAATCTTACTAAAACTCACTTAATTATACACTTGAAATGGGTGAATTTTATGATATGTAAAGTATATTTCAATAAGGCTGTTGAAAAAAGAACACAAAAACAAACAAAACTATGAGGAATTTCATCTTGGGCTGTGTAGTAGTTTGGCATTGTTTTTTGAATTCCAAAAATAGATGCTGGATTATCTTTGTAAGCTGGTCTGTTCCTCTGGGCATATTAGATTGTATTGTATTCAGAGATTTCACTTTTACATTATTTATGATTAAGGCTTTGATTGGGCCACGTCAGTAGGACATTGGGTCTCTGCCCTCTTGGTGGGTGGGGACTTAGAAAGAAAACCACATGGCAGAGCAGAAAGTGGAGTTTTTATATTGGAGCCCTGGAAGGAAACACACAGAGAAGCAGATATATGAGGAAGGAGAGAAGGCTCCAATAGACATGGCAGAGGCCCCAGGAAGAGAGATGAGCCATTCGCCTGAGACTCTACATTTGGTCTTGTGGAGAGAGCAGAGCAGCTGAGCCCAGAGAGAAATGAGGCCTGGGGGAGAGATGAGACTTATCTCTTCCTATAGCTGATATTGGAAGAAGCTGGGACCATGGAGCCTTAGGAGGAAGAGGAAGCCTTTCAGACATCGCAGCCATTTGCTCTAACATGTGGCAACTGACTTTGGTGAGGAAAGTAACTTATGCTTTATGGCCAGGTAACTGTAAGCTTCTACCCCAAGTAAATACCCTTTACTAAAGCCAACAAATTTCTGGTATTTTGCACCAGCACCCCTTTGGCTGACTAATACAGGCTGTATGAACTTGCTTTCTAGCCTGGGCCCATGATAATGACGCTGTTTTTGCACACCTGTTAAACTTCCTTGATTGTGACCAAGTTTGATTACATATAGTTGTTCAGATTTGCTAAAGAGTAACTTAATATCACATGAGAGAGAAGATTGGTGTTTTGGAGTTCTGACCAAAGTACTCTGACTTATTAATGAATGTCATCAACTGGGAAAACCAGGCTTTAAAATTTTCTCTAGATATTTGGATTTTATTTTGTAAATCTGAATTTGTGTAACTTTTCCTAGTTAGTTTATTTATATGCACTCTATTTGAATAAAGGTTTTTGAAAAAGTTAAAATAAGCTTCAGATATTTATAACATGAATACCTTTACAATAGAATCTAAAGTAGGTCCTTTGGAAGTGTATTAGTTAGCAACAGAGGTGCTGATGCAAAGTACCAGAAATCTGTTGGCTTTTATAAAGGGTATTTAGTTAGGGTAGAAGCTTACAGTTACCAGGCCCTAAAGAGTCCAACTCAAAGTACCATAAGAGGTACTTTCTCACTCAATGTCATTTGCCACGTGTTGAGCAAGATGGCAGGTGATGTCTGCAAGGGTTCATCCTTCCTCTTCCTCTTAAGGCTCTGTGGTCCCAGCTTCTTCTGATATCAACTGTAGGCTGGGATAAGTCTTGTCTTTCTCCCAGGACTCTCCTCTCTGGTCTCAGCTGTTCTGTTCCCTCCACAAGGTCAGCTGTAGACTATCAGGCTCTCTCTCTTTCTGAGGCCTCTGCCACATCTATGGAGCCATCTCTATTCCTTTGTGATCTCCTCCTGTGTGTTTACTTCCTGGGGCTCCAGTATCAAAACTCCAACTTTCTCCTCTGCCATGTCATTTTCTCTGACTCAACATCTTACCGACTTAGCCCAATCAAAGCCCTAAACATAATTTAATCAAGTAAAAGTGAAACCTCTGAAGTTCATACAATCTAGTATGCCCAGAGAAACAGACCAGTTTGCAAAGATAATCCAGTATGTATTTTTTAAATTCATAAACAATATCAAACTGCTACAGGGAGGAAACCCAATGATTATAATACATTATTCTCATTCACTTACCACTAAGCCTCAAGCTAATATATAAGATTGTTCTTAGTAAAAGGATATTTGGGAAAAATTGTCTCTTCAGAAACTTTACTAAAAAAAAACTTTAAAATTGACTGCATGAAAAGATACTGAGAATCCTCAAAAACAAATTAGCCTGCTGTCTTTCCTTTTTGGTACAGTAAGTGATAATAATAACATTTTGGTACTACATAAGTTTCTTTTACAGCTCTGTAGTCTGCACTAGATATCAATTTGTTAATTATTTTGAGAGGTTAAAGAACAATGTTCAATTTTCCAAGTGACTTTTCCTAAACACATGGAAACTGTGATTTCTTTATATATCATACTTCTAACATATTTTTTGTGGAGAAAATCTCTAGAGAATCATTCATGGAAATAAACAGAATGGAAAGAAAATCATCTAACTCTTATCAAATAAAAATGAAAGTGAGGCAAAAATGGTGTATAATATACAAAAATAAAATGATTTCTATAAAAAAAATTCTTAAAAGTGATGGGTCTCCTCTTATCAAAAATATTTTCTTTATGTTTCTGATGTAGTTTATGTGGCCCAGTTGTCCCATGCTAGAATGGCTGTCAAGCCATCTGTAATAACGGTGTTACTAGGGTTTTAGAATGCTCTTGGGGTCCTAAAGGTCCACTAGGAATCTCAGTTGCATATGAGAGAACCATTGAGACATTAAGGCTAAGAGGGATGTGTCATAGAATAACTTCATAGCTATTGTGAATTATATACAGTACCTTTCAACAATCCCTTATTATGAAAGATCTGCTCGACTTCCTTCTAAGCCCCTCGTGACAGAATCCAACAGCCTGGAACCCTCTTAAAGCATCTGCCAGGGATTACATCAGATTCTATCCAGAGAATGCTTAAACAAGTGAACAGTGAATTTCAGTAGCCGAGAGAAAATACAGGAAGGACATAAATATAAACTTAGCAGCTGTCTGAAAGGAAATATCCCTGTGTATCTCCTCAGTTGCAGAAGAAGAAAAAGAGTGAAAGAGAATTTTATTGTTTCTTTATTTATAGCACTCAGATAAGAAACATTGAATTTGATTAAGATAGCCATACTACAACTATAATTTAAAGGAAAGTCAAATTAGCAGAATAATAATAGTGTTAAATGAAAGTAAATGATGGTATGGATGGGAGGTATAAATTGGGCTCATGCATTACTCCTTTGTCCTGTTAAACCTTCTGTAACTGTTTGTTAATTTGAGAAATAGGGATACTCTTAATTTGACAATTCAAATGATTGCTTGTTGTTTTAATCTGTTAGGCTTCCAGAATGCAATACACCAGAAATGGGTTGGCTTTTACCAGGGGGGTTTACTAACATGCAAGCTTACAGTTCTGAGGCCATGAAAATGTCCAAAACAAGGCATCATCAGATGATGCTTTCTCCCTGAAGACTGGCTGCCAGTGATCCTGGACTTGTCTGTCACATGGCAAGGCACATGGTGCATCTGCTGGTCTCTCCCTTTTATTCTAAGTTTTGTTGCTTTCAACTTCTGGCTTCTGTGTCTTTCTCTCTTTCTTCATCCCATTTATAAAGGATTCCAGTAAGAGGATTAAGACCCACCCTGGGCCATGCTGTACTGAAGTATCCTAATCAAAAGACCCTCAACTGAAGTAATTTAATCAAAAGGCCCTACCCACAATAGGTTTACACAAGAAAAGGAATGGATTAGCTTTAAGAACATGATTTTCTGGGGTCCATTCAGATTCAAAGCATCACACTGCACCTTCTGGACCCCCAAAATACATGTTCTTTCCATATGCAAATACATTCGTTCCATCACAATATCCCCCAAAGCCTTAAATCATTCCAGTAACAATATTAATTACAATGTCTCATCAAAATCAGTTATAGGTATGGTCTGTCCTGGGACAAAATTTCCCTCCAGCTGTGGACCTATGAAACTTAGAACAAGTCATCTGCTTCCAATATCCAAAGGAGGGACAGTTATAGGATATACATTCCTATTTCCATAAGGAGAAATTGTAAGAAAAACAGTGGTTATGGGCCTCAAAGAGTTCCAAAACCCCTCAGAGAATACTCCATTAGGTTTTAAGATCTGAGAGTCATCTATGGAATGATGATTTGTACTCTGGGTTTGATGGAGTGGCAGCCCCACACCTTCCAAGTGCTTATGCAGTGGCCATGCCCTCAGCTCCACCTCCATCAAACATAAGGGTGGCAGCTGAATTCTAGACTCCACCCTCCTCTCAGAGATCCCCAGGGCCTCTAAGAAGCATGAAGTGGTAATGCTTTTCCAGAAAAATGGGGCAGAATTCCTGCCCTCTCCAAGCTGTAGGGCATACTCACCCTTTCACATATATGGTGGGTCTGCTCTCTTGGCCTGAGAAGATGTCTTCAGTCCAGACCTCAGCTTCCATGGTTCTACCTTTGAAGTCATTTTTCTTTCAATCTGTCCCTTTTGTGTCTCTTTCATTCTGGGCTGGCAGTAGTTCTGTTCATACAGATCTCACAAAAAAACTTGGTTTCACATGTAGCACATGAGGTCCCAACCACCATTCAGTAGGACTTTCCACAAATCCTCTTTGGATAACTGCATTTCCAATTCTGAGTTGCACTGAAATGGTTGTTTGGTTCCATGTTCCATTAAATCATCACAAGCGGCTCTATTCTTTGGGACTTGTTTTCTGGAAGCTCCGATTTTTCCAAACTATCAATTTCTCATTTGTTCCCAGGAAGTTAGTTCTCAGCTTATCACTTTCCTCTCACATTTTACCATCAGCTGCAAGAGTAAACCAGGCTGCACATCCTACATTTAGTTTGGGAATCTCCTCAGCTAAATATCCAAGCTCATTACTTTCAAATTCTTTCTTCCATCTCACAACAGAACACAATTTTGCCAAGTTTTCTGCCACTTTAAAACAAGGGCTGCCATTCTTCCAGTTTTCAATGACATACTCATCATTTCTGTCTCAGGCCTCAATGAAAGTAACTTTAGCATCCATATTTGTACCAACAGTCTCTTCAAAGCAATCTAGGCCTTTTCTTTCAAGCACCTCATAATTCTTTCAGAGTTTACCCCTTAGCCATTCCCCACATTTTTTGTATTTGTAATAGCATCACCCCACTTCCCTGGTACCAAAATCTGTTCTGGTCTGCAAGGCTTCCAGAATGCAATATACCAGAAATGGGTTGGCTTTTACCAGGGGGATTTATTGATTTATAAGCTTAGGTTCTGAGGCCATGAAAATGTCCAAATCAAGGCATCATCAGATGATGCTTTCTCCCTGAAGACTGGCTGCTGGTGATCCTGGACTTGTCTGTCTCATGGTGAGGCACATGGCAGCATCTGCTGGTATCTCCCTTTTTGTCTAGGTTTTGTTGCTTTCAGCTTCTGGCTTCTGTGTCCTTCTCCCTTTATTCATCCCATTTATAAAGGACCCCAATAAGAGGATTAAGACCCACTCTGGGCCACACTGTACCGAAGTATCCTAATCAAAAGGTCCATACCACAATAGTTTTACACACACACAGGAATGGATTAGCTTTAAGAACATGATTTTCTGGAGTCCATTCAGATTCAAACCATCACACGTGTGTTGGTAATCGTTTTTCAAAAAGCTAGAGAAACATTTTTCATATTACATTAAGTTTGTAAAATATGTACATAGTCAATTCATATTTTATGCTTACAGGATATTGTGTAGAAGATATTCAGAATAATGGAAAAAGGGCTACATTAGTTTCCTGTTGGGATATAATGAAGTATATTTCAAAGAATTCTCATTTTTGTTCTCTTTAGTCACAGATATTTGTCACCTTTTACTAGATATTTGGAGAAAGTAAAGATCTATAACAGATTATAACTGAAATCTTAGAGTAAAACATTTATTTTATGAGTGGAAATGTGACAAGTATAAGTGATAGGTGTGTTTTGGTCCAGAGGCCAAAGGATAAAAACCCTGAAGTCCTGAGGTCAATAGCCACTAGCAATAAAAATACAATGTCATCACAAAGTGTTTTTTTTTCAGCATCTATAGACTAAAATGACATAATGTGTGTTACATCTGGTATACCAACGGTGTTCAGGAAATGGTAACTACCTTCTACCAAAAGACAGCTTTAAATGTCTTTCTGGTATTTATTGGGTACTGAGACCAAGAAACAGCTACTGATGTGACTCATCTATCCTTCTCCCTGTCTTTCTATCTTTCCCCTGACAAGGTGGAAGGAGCAGGAAACAGGGGACAGGTGTCTGAATTTAGCCTTGCTTTATCCATTAGGCATGATGTGATTATTCTCCACAGTTCTCAGTTTATTGATCTAATAGTTTTCTAAAATACACCATTAATCCACAGATTCATTCTTTCCATCTGAAGAGCCAGGGTGCTAATAATTTATACATGTATATTTCTAGCTCCAATACTTCAAACACCAGCTTGAATGTACTTTGTGAATCCTTCCTTGCCTCCTTCCTCACAGATCTAATCAATCCCATCTCCATAGCCCTACTGAATTTTGTTCATTCTGATAGACTATCAGGGATCATCAGACTAGTTATTCCTGCTTTCTCTTCAAAAGACTGCCTGAGCTCCTTCAGGCTAGACAAAATAACTTCATTTCTGTATTCTCAGTCCTTTCCTTGCTATTCCTATGCTATCCTAAAATTATTTGCTAAGCTGCTTGCGTATGTAGGAAAAGGAACTTTCTATGTAAACACACTTCATTAATCTTCTTTCCAAGTTCCTGTTCTTACCTTACCTCCTTCTGGAGTAAAGGTGAGAATAAAAAGCTTAATGTTTGTAATATAGAATCACCTACTTTCTTGTTGACCAGAGCTCTTCAAGCAAGGAAATATGTCACAGAGAGGTAATTATCTTGCTAATGCAAGTTAATTACAGCCCATTGTTCTCTATTTCTTTGTCTGAGTTTTCGACGTGGGTGTCTCCAGGATCCTGCTATAACATCAAACAAGGCAGAATACACAGTGCTTTCATTCCACCTTGAACTTCACTATGAAGCAATGGCTTTAAAGCATCCTTATGTGACAAATGAGATGATTTGTTTTAGTTGATTTTAACAAGAATTCTCTATTTCCAGGTTTAAGCAGACAACAATTTTTGTTTGCTATAAACTCAGCATAGGAAATCCAGAACAAACAAGTAGTTCTTCCCTCTCTATTTCCTTATACTTGTCATTAAATATTTATATTTCTGGCAGGAAAAAGGCCTTTTCCATTTATTTGCTAAATGAATAAAGGAAAAAGTTTAATCCATAAGACAATCCTAAATGATAGTTACTCTTATCTCCATTTTTGTAGGCATAGTGACCAAGGCTTATATAAGTTAAATAAGCCAAAAGTCACACAGCTATTAGAAACAGAATCACATTTAAACGCAGTTCATTTCACTCTCTTAAGCCTGTGGTCTTTCCAGTTTGCTCCATTATCTCACTATTGCCTCCAAAGTTGCTTAAGACAAGTTGTTTTTCCCTTCGAAGAGGTCACTGTCTAGTGAAGGGGTTCTTAATTTTTTGTTCCACAGACCCCTTTGCCAGTCAGGTGAATACCACGGACCCCTTCTCAGAATGTAGCGGCAGATAGTTTTATGACACTCAACTAGCTTCAGGTCTAACAACTACTGTAATTTTGAAGTATGGATGAGTATAAGGGATTTTTTGAGATATGCACTGTCATGTATATGAAATGAATACTACTGTAATTTATTGCATACATTCATAAGTGAAGGAAATGCTAGATTTCAGTTAGAGGTCAGAGAAAATAAAGATGAGTTGATTTTTTTCAATTCAAGCCCCTGGACCCCCTGAAATCTTTCCACAGACTCTCTGGTTAAGAACCCCTGGTCTAGTGGATTTCATTGTCATTATAGCATGATTAACAGACTGCGTTTTTCTTATCCTAAGTGATAATATTAATGGATATTTGGCTTTTAGATTTGATATCTAAATTTATAATAACTAAGACAGTTTCAACCTGGAAGTGTAGTACCACACACACATACACACACACACACGCTGATGTTTGATTGATTTTGCTGTTCTTAACGTGCAGTGTTGGTCTCTAGATCCCAATCTACCAGTCATAAGTGTCCTGTCTGAGTAAAAAGAGGACAAACTTATGAAAAGCCAAAATAAATTGTCCTTGGTTACTGTTTTAGTTTGCTAAAGCTTCTCAAAAGCAGATAACCTAAAATGGGTTGGCTTTTAACAGTGGGAATTTATTAGCTTACAAGCTTACAGTTTTGAGGCTGAGAAAAATGTCCAAATCAAGGCATCATTAGGCATTGCTTTCTTCCCGAAGACCAGCCACTGGTGATCCTTGACTCCTGTGCCATTAGGCAAGGCATATGGCAGCGTCTGCTGGTCTCTTCCTTCTATTCTGGGTTTCATTGCTTTCAGTTTCTTGCCTCTGTGACTTTCTCTCTCTTTGTCTGAATTTCATTCTCTTATAAAGGACTACAGTGAGAGGATTGAGACCCTTCCTGAATGAGGTCGTTCACATTTTAACTTAAGATCCTACTCACAATAGTTCCACACCCACAGGAATGGATTAACTTTAAGAACATAGTTTTCTGTGGTACATACAGCTTCAAACCAGCACAGTTAAGTTTCTGACATAACTATCAGAAGAAGAAGGTGACATGGGCTAATGAGTGACTCTTGTAGATTTAGGAACTTCTAGTTCATTGTTAAATAACTTATGAATATATGAATATTTGTAGAGTTTGGTTTAGAAATAACAAAGTCAATTTTAAATATATAGGTACATAAAATGCATGAGTATTATTTTAAAATTCATATATTTCATGCATAATGGTTATAGGACGACTGTTTACCTAGTGTACAAATTCTAGGCATTGGAATCTTGTCATTTGGAACCACTACCTCACATCAATAAAACTTTTTTTCTTTTTTTAAAGATTTTATTTATTTATTCATTTATCCCCCCCTTGCTGCTTGTGCTTGCTGGGTCAGCTAACCACGCCGTGCGGGCCGGCTTGCCCTCACCAGGAGGCCCCGGGAACCGAACCCATGGCCTCCCATATGGTAAACGGGAGCCCTACTGATTGAGCCACAGCCGCTTCCCTCAATAAAACTTGAAGGAATGCTTTTTATTGAGAATTTATGTCAAGAAAAGACTTTTCTTATAGTGATTCAGTCCATCAAATAGAATGCCTTCTATATAGAAGCAGTTATTACAATATAGAGAGAACAAGTTTCAGTTTACTATTGTATTGTTGAAATTCTTAGCCAGTACATTAATTAATTCATTAATTAGAGCTCCTGTTTGTAAACATCAGAACCTATTTCCACAAGCTTGAGCAAAAAAATAAAAGAATTTATGGACCAAATCCATGAAATATATTGGAATCTAAGGCAAAAATATAGATGGGCACCAAGAACAATTGAAACTAACAACTTGAATACAGTAGAATATAGTCAAGATTCTCTTTTTCCTTCTTTAACCTGAAATCAGTTATGAATATCTGCTTCCTTCTTTTCTCTTTGCTCTTGTCCTTGCTGCTTATGGGAGTGGAATAGCAGCTAAGAACTGCTAAATTCCCCATTTTACCTCTTTGTCAGTTTCAGTTCCAAATTAGATTTTATTGACTAGCTCTTTGTAAATGTGTTCATCCTTGTGCCCAAAGTTACATGGTTAATACTCATTTTGTTATCACCCACTTCAATGAGCAATATAGAATGACTGAAGTGTGTGTGCGTGTGTGCCTGTGTACGTGCATGTAGGGTGGATTTCTAATTCCCAAAAAGTATAGAGAGGAGCAGACAAAAAAAGAATGGATATTTACCATTTCCAGGATTGGTTAATTTTTTTTACTGGACAATCATTTTCCAGTTTTTCTTTTTATATATTTTGTTGTCACTACTTGAAAAATAATCTTATAATTTTGAGAAAATGACTTATTTTGCTTCCTGTGCTGCACTATCCCCACTCTCTCTGGCATCCCCATTCCTAATCCCACCATAGCTGCTAATACTTGAGATTTTACTGCCTAACAGTTTCATGTTGAGTAAATCTAGACAATTCTTTCTCTTGGTCTTCCTAAAAATCTTAGATAGCAAAGTGTTTCAACAGGGGCATTGATTCAATTGAACATTTGTGTATCAGTTAAACTCTTTTCTTAGATATTGATATTCTCACTGCTCAAATAGCATAATCTACACTTGAGTACACAAGTTGAATTCCTGTATGTTTCCCTGAGATTATTTTCCCCCAGGGTCTGACATATATGTGCCGGAAAATTGACCCCTCATTTCGCTTCTGTTGGCAATAGGAACAGTGGATCTAGCAGGTGGGTGGCAGGTGGTGGCTCTAATGTTTGCCAGCTCTAACAACGGACAGTTGTGGTAAGCAGGGTCCAGATGCCTCCACATTTGGGATATGCCAACCCCATCACAATAGATATTTATATCATTTATACAACAATGGATATATATATTTCTCACCTCCCCGCCCCCCATGTATATGTATCTCCAAATATAAAGTAACTGCTTTATATAAGTTTAGGTGTGATAGAAGAGTTTTTTCACTATGTGTTACATGACAGACATGTGCCTACATTTTAAGAGAGGCGTACACTTTAGCTTTTCTGTAAGACATTAATCTAGGTGGCAGAGTCCGATTATGCAGCAACTGGGCTTACTCTCCCCAAAGAAGGTTGTCTGACAGAGCTTTTTGTATTGTGTTCTGGATCAGTGCTCACAGGGAACAAGTTTCCTAGGTTCTCTCACCAAAATGACGTCAACTGTAAGATAAATGTGTCAGTGGAAATTATGGTGGTTTTACAGAAACCTCAGGAAACTACTTCTGTGAATATTGAACCTGACGGTGGAAGCCTAAACCTCTATTTCTTAATAGAAATAGGAATTGTTTGAGAATAAGTGTTTCATGATGCTTTGTAAATTGTGGACACTTAAAATGGAAAATTTCCTCAGAACCTCTTTTTTCTGAAGCTACCATATAAAATTTGCTTTCTTTTTGATAAAGGCAGAGCTGAATTCTAGGCTCTAATTTTACATAAACATGTTGGCTTATATGAGACAATGTTGCAAATAAAGTATCTCTCAATTTGCCAACATTTATGTGACCAATTCTAGAAAAATTTGTTATTTTCATTTCTACTGTGATTCCAAAAAGGGTAAAAATGAGCTAGAAAACTTCAACAATAATTATGTGAATAAAATAATTAGTATAGAAACATGCTTCTCTTTCGAAAGATAAAAGAAAATTTCCCCAAAGAGATAACAGGCAAAATACATATAGAAGAAAATCCTACTAATAACCATAGGAAAATAGAATGTGAGATACTGCTAATAAAAAGACAACAATTACCCATTTTCTGATGCGAGCAGTTCCTTTCTTTGATCACAGGAGAGCACTGTTCATCTATGAAACATTTTGTTTAAAGGGAATAACTTGAGACTTTATCATCCAGGGAAGGTTTGATTTGGCAAATTCTATAACCCTTACTATTGAAACATTGCTATAAAAAATACATTCTTCTCATAGAAAATGGATGTATATGTACAAGATTTTGTGAACTATCAGTGTGCTAGTCTTGAAATCAATTGGCAAAGATACATGTATACGAACCTTTCTAGTGATGGAAGACTCTGAAAACCACTAACATGCAAGACAGATTTCCTTCCAGAAAGAGAGTAAGTAAAGTCATGATTTGTAATTTAAGTGTTTCATTTAAGAATGGATTTCAACTAAGCTCAAATTAGTAACATTTAATATAAATATTCAGTAAATATAAGTACCCAAAACAATCTATGAAACTCCCTGTGGATGGAATGTGCATATGTTTCAGTTAAGTATCATAATATGAGAATAGTATTTCAAACTATATTTTTCCTTTGCAAGAGTCAGGGAGATTTAGCAAAGGATGTGATTATTTCCCATGAGGCTATTTAACAAGTGATTTGATCATTTCTCGTAAGAGCTGTGAACAAGGACTATCATCCTGAGTATTATGTGCATCAGTTATATAAGGAAATTGTAGTATTTCTGAATCATTTAACTTGCAGAATGGCAATGCAAGTAGGGTTTTTCTTTTTACTACTTTAAACTTATCATATCAAAACTTCTAGATAGAAGTTAAGTTGGAGAGTTCAAGCTGTTTTATTTTATCAGTATTTAAATTTAAATTCAAACTTCTTCTTTCTGATTTGTAGTTTCAGAGCCACATAATAAGGAGATGGTCAGGAGAGTAACATGAGGTTACTTATTTGCTCTTTCCTTCTTCCCTTTTTAATCTCTGACCCCCCTCAGTGCTCCCTACTTTCTCTAGCCTGTATCTCAAGCTTTCATAGTTGCACGATTAGGTTTTTCTGTACCTAAAATACAGTCATTGATACTTTGGCTGATGAGGTGACAGTCCATACTGCTCCACCTCCGTGTGTAGCTATCCAGAAGCATGAGAGAGAAGAATGTTTCCTAGAATTCTCTTGAGCACACCCTGCCAAATAAAATCCATTGCCTAATGTGGTAAATGTTCAATACTGAAGCCCCTTGTTTCCCAGCCTCCCTAATACATTCAATCTTGCAATACCAAGCTTGAACTTCATGTAACTTCCTTCAAGATCAATTTTTCTCAAAGATTTGACTAGCAGAATCCCACACATTTGTGAATTTGGAAGCATCTAGGGTGTTAATTTTTAAAATTGTAATCCAGATGTCTCATGCTGGGCAGATATAGTCTGAGAGAATTAGATGGAAAAAATTGTGTTAAAAATATCTTACATGGCATAGAATAATTTAAAGTTCACCTTTCATATAAAATCATCTAGAACAAAAATAGAAAATAAAATTCTTTAAATATGCTGGACTATTTTAAAAAAATAAACCTCATATATTTCTATTTGGACATTACTGATAATTTATTTCTTTTTATGCCTTTCACCAGATTCTCTCATTACATTTTGGATTTATCTTTCTTTTCAGGGAACCATGTTCAGTATGCTAAATTGAACTGTCTTTAAGAGTTTTGAAGGTATCTGCAACATAAATTAAAAAAAAAAAAATACAACTGTGAAGACAATTGTAGGCACTGTTTTAGTTTGCAAAAGGGTTGCCGATGTAAATTACCAGAAATGAGTTGGCTTTTGTAAAGGGGATTTATTTGGGGTAAAAGCTTATAATTCTGAGGCTGTGAAATATTTAAATTAAGACACCATAAGAGGGGCTTTCTCACCAAAGTCAGCTACCACATGGCAAATCAAGAGGACCACCAATCTCTACCAATGTCTCTCCTTTCTGCAGCTGTAGGCAAACCTGGCATAGGGCTTGTCTCTTACCGGGAATCTTCTCTCTATTTCTGGGCCTCAGCTCTTTGAGCCTCGTGGTTTTCTTTGCAGCTCAGCTGTGGGTGAAATCTCTCTCACATGGCAGGATCAAAAGTGGCAGCTTCCTTTTCCTGTATCTGTCTGTCTCTCTCTGTTCTCTCTGGGTTTATATCGGGCCCAGCAAGGGGGCACAGACTCAAACTGAGTCACACCTTACTGATGTAGACCAATCAAAAGTCCTAAAGAGATATTATCAAGTAATCTTATCAAAGGACTCTCAATGGAATTTAATGCAATCAAATGGTATCACACCCACAGGGATAGATTAGTTTAAAAACATAATATTTCTCCTTTTGGGATTCATAAAATAATTTCAAACCACCACAGGCACCTTTATGAAAAAATACAATGCATTTTTCAGAAAAATAAGAGGATAATGTTACTTAAGACAGATAAGACAAAGAAAATGATAAAGTAGGTGAATTGTCAAATTGTTTTTCACACTGGCTGCACCATTTTACATTCCTTCTAACAATGTACAAGAGTTCCTATTTCTTCATAGTCTCTCTAACACTTGTTATCTTACATTAAAAAAAAAATGGTAGCCATTTTAGTGGGTGTAAGATGGCATCTCATAGTGGTTTTGATTTGAATTTCCCTGATGACTAATGATTTTGGGCATCTTTTCATGTGTAATGGCCATTTATATATCTTCTTTAGAGAAATGTCTATTCCAGTCTTTTCCAATTTTTTAAATTGGGTTGTTTTGTCTTTTTTGTTGTTGAGTTATAGGAGTACTTTACATGTTCTAGATATTAACCTTTATCAGATATATGGTTTCCAAATATTTTCTCCCATTTTGTAAGTTGTCTTTCTACTTTTTTGAAAAAGTATTTTGATGCAAAAAAGTTTTTTGTTTTCTTTTTTATTTTGATGAGGTCCCATTTATCTATTTTTTCTATTCAAATTTTTGGTGAAAGTCTAAGAAACCATTGTCCAGCATAAGGTCCTGAAAATGTTTCCCTATGTTTTCTTCTAGGAGTTTTATAATTTTGGTTCTTATATTTTGGTCTTTGATCCATTTTGAGTTAATTTTTGTACATGGTGTGAGGTAGCATATTCAGTTCTCCCAGCACCATTTGTTGAAGGTACTATTCTTTCCTCATTGAATGGACTTGGCACCCTTGTTAAAAATCAGTTGGCAGTAGATGTGAGGGTCTATTTCTGAACTCTTAATTCAATTCTATTTTTCTATATGTCTGTCCATGTGCCAGTACCACACTGTTTTGATTTCTGTAGCTTTGTAATAAATTTTAAAATTAGGAAGTGTGAGACTTCCAACTTTGTTCTTCTTTTTCAAGATGTTTTTGACTCTTTGGAGGCCCTTACCCTTCCATATGATTATTCCTTAGAATGTAAAGTATGGAATTACCATAAGAACTGGCAATCCTATTTCTGGGTTTATACCCCAAAGAATTGAAAGTGGGATCTTGAACAGATATTTGCACACTGATGTTCATAGTGGCATTATTCACAATTTCCAAAAGGTAGAAGCAACACAAGTGTCCATCAATCAGTGTATGATAAACAAAATGTGGCATATACACACGATGGAATATTTTTCAGCCATAAAATGAATGAAGTTCTGACATGTGACAACATGATTCAAATTGAGGGCATTGTGTTAAGTAAAATAGACCAGACACAAAAGGACAAATATTGTATGAATTCACTTATATGAAATAAGCAGAATATGCAAATTCGTAACGTTAGAAACTTGAATACAGGTTACTAGGGGCCAGGTGGAGGTGGAACTGAGGAGTTGAAGTTTAATTGGTATGGGGTTTCAGTATAGGATGATGGAAAAGTTTTGCTAATGAATGATGGAGATGCTTGAATAACTTTGTGAAATTAATTAAAATCATTGAGTTGTATATTTGAAAGCAGATAAAATGGAAAATTTAGTTTGTACCTAAGTTTTCAGGGGGAAAAAACAATCTAGACCTGTACAACACAAAGAGTGAACACTAATTAAACTATGGACTAAAGTTAATAGTATAATTATACTAATATTATTTCATCAATGGCAACAAGGTACCAAAGTAATTCAAAAAGTTTATAATAAGGAAAACTGCATGTGAGAGAGGGTGGTTTAGGGAACCCTGAAATTACTACATGATTTTTCTGTAAACCTACAACTTCTTTAGTAAAAAATGTAGGTAAAGTGTTTTCTCAAATTTAAAAGTTACCTTTCTCGGTCTATGGTAGGCATTATATAGCAATGAAAAATTAAACTCAGTAAGGACAAAATCTTTGTGAACATGTCAGTATCTCCATTGTTTGTGTTCACTTGATTGAAGTTTAATAGGTTTAGAAAATATACAATGAATTAAAAATAACATATTTATAATTAATGGCTTTGAGGGTCCAACTTTCTCCATCATCAAAAAAAAGGGTTAAGTGATACTTTTATAAAGTATTTTTTTCCTATTGTAGACTTAATTACTGGCATCTTTTTTGTAAGAAAAGCCAAGATTCCTACATCCACAAGTTGTTACTTGGTAATTTTTTTCTTTACTTAACTGATGCTTAGTTTCAAAATTATATAACTTATTTTTTCCCAAAAGATACTTTTTATTAACCCAATCCATTGCAAATAAACCCTTTTCCTCTAATATTTCACCTACCACTTTGAATTTAATATGATTTTCAAAAAGTATAAAGATTGAGATCTTATTAAAGTGAAATAATAAAAAATGGGGTGAGCTATAGAGCCAAATCTGCCTGGTTTATGGAGTATTGTAGTCCACAAACCCTCCAATTTTTTTTTTTTTTTTCATTTAAGGAGAAGAGTATCATGGGTCATTTTGCATTAATCTTTTGATTAGGGCCCTATAGTGATTAGTGGCTATAATTTTTTGTATATTATATCTGATATCTGCAATTTTAGGTGCTTGTTTTATTTTTTATTCTTAAATGGTGCATGCTGCATCAATTTGAATTGTCATATTAGGTGGCAATCTGCAACATTCCTGTGCAGTTTGTAGTGTTTTGGATCCCTAAAAATCAAAAGCTCAAAAATGGATTTAAGAACAAAGGCCCTCCAAAGAGAAACAAGCAATTTCTATGGGTCAAATATGGTTTTAATTGTTTGGCACAAAATAACAATTCTGGATGATTTAAGCAGAAACATATTTTATAGAGAGGATATTGATATTTATAGGATCAAACTAAGGGCCGGAGACAGACTGAGAACTCTGCAGTAGAAAAATTATGCCCCAAATAACCTCCCAGAAAAGGTACAAGATAGGCAACTACTGCCTTTAGGTAGCATGAGTCAAGGAAGCCTGCACCATCAACATCGCTACATCCAGACCCCAAATTATATTCCACTTCTAGGGATTTTCCTACTCCTTTGTTTCACTATCTCCTGACTTTAAGTTTTGGTGAATACATTTGATTGGTGAGCCTAGGTCTTGGATTACAAACTAGATGCATAGAAACTTCAGAGATGAGTTTCTAGCATTTTCAGATTTTATGGTGGGTGAAAACATTCATAAGGTGGAATGAGGGGGACGGATGTGGCTCAACTGGTTGGGCGTCCGTCTCCCATATGGAGGAACCCGGGTTCGATCCCTGGGACCTCCTGGTAAAAAAAAAGAAAAAAAAAAAGAGTTGCATAAGGTGGAATGTTTTGCAAACAGTGGAAGGGAATTAACATAATGAGCAGCCAAAAAGTATGACAAATATCCTTTTACTCCCATATACTTGCTTCTCTTCACAAGGGAAGAGGAGGTGACGGGATGTTGGCTCTTATGGTCAAATGAGGTTGGGGTAATTGCATAAAATATTATATGAAACCTCTCCTCAATGCTAACTTTAAATCATTATCATAATAATGCACTATCATGTTAGAATATGTTGTTTTAATCATTAATTCAAAGATTTTTCAAAGATACATTTCAACCTTCTCAATCCATTAATAATAGTGAAAGATGAAAAATGTATAATTCTGGAAATAAGACAAAAGCACACAAACAAGGAAATAAAAAATGAAAAGGGTTGCTAGAATATATATATACATACATATATATATATATATCATATATATATATATATGATACTTTCCCCATATATATATAATACTTTTCCCATAACCTATATATATAAAACAAAAAGGATTGCTAGAATATATATAATATAATGGGAAAAGTATCATTATGCGAAAAATGATATACACTAAAAGCAACATGTATCATATATTCCAAATTTTAATAAAGGGAAGGTTTAGCTTTTTCTGTATTCACTGAATTGACTGCATTAAACAAATTTCTACTCTTAAAATATAAATGGATTTAAGTTTCCTTTGAAGTTGTTCAGGGGTACTCAGTTTTGTGCTATTAATATGCTTTCAATGCACTTTCAATACTAGAATCACATCCTTTCTTCACAAGACATGTGCATAAGAAGGAATGAGAGAGATTTGCAATCCTTACAGAATCTTTTCTGACCCCAAGGTAAAGCCTGAGGTTTTCAGGCTACTGGTCTCAATGGAGCAGGTGATCTGCTGTCTCTTCTTCCTATGAGGATGCCTCCAATGTTCCATTCGGTCTTCCATAACCAAACTGGGCAGAAAAAACGAAGTTGTTGTTGACCTGCAAATAGTTCTCAACCATCATTTGGCCTTATTTGACTGCTGAAAAAAATATTTGGAATTAGGAAGACTAGAGCTCCATACCACAGCTCTTGTCTTGTGAGTGGGAAACACCAGTGCCTGTAAATAGATAAGAAAGGTGAGCACCTTGTGATGTGCTTTCTTTAACTTTTTTCTTTATTTCCTTTGATTTTCCCCTCCTTCCACTCCCTTCCTCCCATCCCTTCCTTCCTCCCTCCCTCCCTCCCTCCCTTCCTTCTTTCCATTCATCTCTTGTAAAGGCTAAATATGATTATAAGTCATCCCTGACAACTGTGTGGTGCAGTGGAAAGAAATCTAGCGTAAGAGAGACTTGACTTCAAATTATGCTCAGAATAACCTTAGGCAAATTGCTTTACATTTTCTGACCCTCACTTTAAAAAAAAAATTGTAATGTGTCACAAAAATACCCAACTTTTAAATAACATATGTAAACTGCCTGACACATAATAGAACCCAAATAAATCATGGCTTTTAGTACTTTTATTTTTCCTTTACTCTTCACAATGTTTGGATTCTTTTTCTGAGTGTTCCAAAATGAGTTATCACGTTACCAAATTGAACACTGGGATAGACATGCTTGCTTTTAGAACTTTTGCACTTGATCACCTATTAGCAGTGCTCTTGAGAGCTTAACGCACTTTTATAATTAGGACACTGGACGCTTGTGTCATTGCTTATACTTGGGAATACTTCACTTAGAGACATAGCATACTGGATCTTGTACCTTGCTCTCCAGAAGGCAATTCCTTTTGAAAATAATCACACATTTCTTAGAAGAGTATCATGATGGTGTAACTTAGCACCATTGCTGTAAGATGGAGATTTTCATGATATTTCCTGCCTATTTAAACTACATCTAAGGAAAATTTATCCCAGCCTCCAAATGCTCTCTGTTGCTGGTAGAAAAATCCCCATGAGTCGAGGAAGGATGCTTTGAATATCTTTGCAAGCTGTTCCACTCTAGTGCTGCTGTGGATCTTGTCAGCTGCTATTTGGAAATTTTGAAATACCATGGGGCAAATTTTACTGATCATGTTACAGAAGTGACCATCTTCCTTCTATTTCATTTGTGAGAAGCAGCGGTATTAACCAGGCCATGAATAACTGGAGCAGTGACTTATGATAATAGACCTTCTATTTTAGATTCCATTTTACAATAATGAATTTGACCTCTTGAATTCTCTCAGGAAATAAGCGCAGTAAAGCTGCATTAGGAAAAATGCCTTTTATGGAGGTACTGAATAATTAACATAGACCAACTGCCTATTCACAGTACTGCTGTAAAACCTTTCCCCATGATTTTTCATTGAGGATTATATTTTTGGAAAATGGAGAATAGGCATATGGCATTAGCTTCAAAGAAACCCCACAATTCTCTTGTCTAATAGAAATGTGCAGACCCTCTTTGGTCTTCTTCAGTGTGTCCCATTTAAGTTGACTCTTGAACAGTTTTTGGACATCAAATACAGCATTAATACGATATAAAAGTATGTTAGAACTATTTAGAAATAATATTTTTGTAAGGAGAAAACTAAGAGTCAGGAAAAGGGAAACTATGATAAATTGCAGTTAAAATTTACTCATACTTTACTAAGTTGCATCAAGTATAGAAGATACGTTACGTAGTAGGAATATAACTGGTATATGTTAACCAAATTGTGTCAGTGCCAAGTATTTTTGCAGGACACTCTACTGCAGATATTCCCATGCTCTAAACTGACATGGATGCAAAGGAGATGGTGTCTCATTCATATATTAGGGACTTATATTTTCATTCACGACAGTGTTTTCCATTGTAATTTCTGATTTTTAAAGGTGTTTGAATTATTTTGCAATTCCAGACTAGGGTGCTGGAACTATATTCTTGCATTTATTTCTGGATCCACTTCTAGTGATGGACTTCATTCAACTCATTTCTGTCTAATAATATATGTAGGAATGAGTTCACTCTTCTGGGTTCAATAAGGTTTTCAATGCATGAAAGCATTTATATTTACCACAAATTAAAAATAAATCTGAAAATGGAAATATTTCCCTTTTTATTTAATGGTAATTATTTCTTTAACATCTATCCATTATTCTCACAACAGATCATTTTTGGGGGGGCCCATAAAAGATCAGGCCAATGATCAAAAGTTCGTTAAAGATAGTTCTTCTGAACTCAAGCAATGTAATCTAGAGACAGAGAAGATTAGAGGTAGTTCCATCATCTTGACTCAGCTAATTCATCTTTACTGACTTCCATAGTTTGAAGGAATTAAATAATAAGATCTTTGAGGCCCAGGGAGTATTAATATTATGAGAATGTAAGTCACTTGTCTTCTTGCAACAACTTATCTTCTATGTAGTTTAAAGCACTAAGCTAACTTCTATTTATGAAAACTGTAGTGCAACGGTCAGTTTTCTCCCAGGCTTGTCAATTTCCCATAATCCAGAGATTAAAGCTGAATTCTTCTTCATATAATTTCTATTTCAGGGAGGCGGCTGTGGCTCAATCAGTGGGGCTCCCGTTTGCCATATGGGAGGCCCCGGGTTCGGTTCCTGGGGCCTCCTGGTGGGGGCGGGCCGCCCGCGCGGCGTGGTTGGCTGACCCGGCGAGCACAGGCAGCAAGGGGGGGATAGATGAATAAATAAATAAAATCTTAAAAAAAAAAAAAAAAATTTCTATTTCATCTGTAGTTATTTTAATAAAGACATTTTTGTTTCAGTAATTACAAGAGTCTTTAGAGAACCTATCCATAATTTTCCACCCTATTTAGTTTCTCTGACATCTTGGTATCCTCTCTGTGGGAAGAGATGTGCTGACACTGAAGCTTCTCTGTGGAGCAGTGCGAGTGCTGGCTGACCTTACCCCTTGCCTAGGCATCTTGTAAAACAGAGAAGAGAGACAAGTAGAGGAGGGAGTCATTTTCTGGTTAGCACCTCAGAGAGCTCCAAGGAAGGCTTTTTAACATCTGATAAATTTGCATACACACATATATGTATATACACAAATATACATATCTATAAGTATACCCACATGTATTATACACACACACACACACACACATATATATATATGTTTATAGAAAGACACACGATTTAAAATGGATTCAGTGTTGGCAAGGACTACACTGTGGAATTTTCATCATATGACGATTTCAATATGGTTGAGGTCATGTCTTATTCTTCACAAGGTTTTTAATATACTGCTTATATTTTTTTTCTTTTTTTAAAAATCAGTGATGCCTCTAAATATATACCACTTGAAAATTCATTGTGGTAATAATATTAACTAGAATTTGTTGAATTTCTACTATATTCCAACCCTATGCTAGGTGCTTCATGTACGTTATATGTAATCTTCACAATTACTCTACTAAGTAGAGTATTATTGTCATTTTAAAATATAGAAAACTGAAGCCCAGATAATTTCAATGACTTGTACAGAATCACTTAAGTAGCAATTTGTGGATCCATGATTTCACTCCAAGTCTGCCTGCTTATAGAATATATGTTCTTTTTACTACCCCAGGATTTGTTCTGCCACTAAAATGTTAATCTGATATTGTTTAGTCAGATCTCCCTTCTCTCTGGGAGCTAGATGAGTGGGAAAAACATTTAAAAAGTTTTCTGAGAATAATTTAGTAGAACTGCTATATAATTTACATCATTAGAGGAAAAGCAATTCCAATAGCCATAAAACATCCCATAGATGAATAAATTGTTGCATTAAAAATATTTAGTGGCTACTGGGCAAAGAGTAATACTGACTACTAAGGACTCCCCAAAGATCTTCCATTTGCTTTATTTCCTCCCTTTATTCTAACCATCTCTGACTTAGTAGTCACTGCCCTTGCAGATTTGCATAGAAAAGTTGCTGTAGAAACCTTTGAGCACATCACTAAAGGCAACCTGCTAACTGTAACCTTTATCTTTACAGAAGCACTGTCCTTTGTAGGTTGTGAGAATTATGTGTCATTCATGTCCTTAAGGTGTTTGGCTATATTATGAAGTCAGAATAGTTTAACTTTGAAATTAATCTCTTAAGAAAGATTTTTGTTTTTGAGAAAATGAAAAATGATGACTTCATCTTTAGTTTAAACTTTTAGAGAATGGGACCAATTATGACCTTAATGCTATTTTACACGCCCTAGGAAATTAGCATTCTATTAGCATACCAATAGAAGATTTTTCTTTTTCAATGTTCCTGCTTGAATTTATTAAACATTGCCTTCTCCTACTTTTCAACAGTATTATCATTAAAAAAAAGTCAAGTGGAGAATTGAATCAGTGAGCTTTATAATTCAAGCAAAACAAATGCATTTTTTCCTCTTATCCACATATTTTTTAAAATTCTCACTTTACTGCATTTTCATGGTATATAGTAGACAGACTGTAGTAAATGAAATAAAATCAGGTAGTCTTTTAGAAGTCCCCTTCTTTCATTAGAATTTCCCAGATTATGTTCTAATTAATACTTGTTCTTTAGGATTGTATCATCTAAACATGAACAAGCATTATAAATACATAACAGCTAGTGGTCTGTATCCTGTCACCAACCTATAAGAGGCAAATTTCTCCTATCTCTGGAGTACCTTGATCAACCTACCTCAATTTCCTAGTCATGCTTCAAATTTCAGCTTTAGTCTCACCTTTTCAGTCAGGAGCTCCATTCAGGTCGACTCTTCATGCATTCCATGCTCTTATAGCTCTTATAATTTTAAAACTCATTTGGTACCTATATGTTTGGAAGTCTTGGAAGCATCAGACTATAGGACAATAGATGTAAGGTACAACATTTGTAGGGTTTCCTCTTCCCAGATCCAAGGGCAGGGAGAGCCCTGTTTGAAATATATTAGAAGTATCTTTTCCACTATTGGGATCTGGACATTGTTTCTCCTTTCCTAATGAGTGTAGATGCTTTAAATCCAGGTGCCCTTTGTTAATGCAATTCAGGTTGAATAACCTTATGTCTAAGCTTGTCCTTGATTGGTTTTTAGTCTCTAGTAGGAGAAGATACTGGTCCTGGCTGTTATTCTAATTTCTTAAGAAACACAGTGCCATATGAATCCCATTCTTCAGGGCTGGGCATACATTCTAGAATACCAGACTGGACCTCTTTGGGCAAGGAATTGCACCCCTGAATGATGCTCTGCTTGTATTCCACTTCCATCTGATTTCTTGGACAGTGAAACTAATCAAGTTCTGACTCACCATGTATTCACTGGCTTAGAGTTCTCATTCTTTATTGAACGATCCCATGTTTCCATTATGTTTCTTATTTGCTGCTTTACCTCGATTTTCAGTTCAGGTTATTCCTTTCTTCTCACTATTGTGTCAAGCAGCTAGACAGGAAAATATTCGGGGAAGTAGGATGGCAGAATTCATAATATGTCATTGCACGGGCATTTGGGCCTTGATCTCTTATCTTGGAATTGGATATTGCTGAGTCCCTGGGAGATGTATTTGTCAAATAAGGCACATTTCTGGCCTTGTAATGAGAATTTGTACTAGGCAGTGTATCCAAGTAGAATCTAGATGCTGGAAATAAAGGAGCAACCTAGCTAACCTAGGTACAGAGGATACCTTAGTCATGGGATTCAGCATAGTGAGGGGAAACTTTTAAATGGCAACACTTAGTATGACCAGTGGTTAACATAGCACACTGATTTCCATGCCGGTCTAATATAGGAGAGGACTGAAATAATAATGCAGGGACTCATTGATTAACACCGAGGAATCATGTTGACAAGCCATTTCAGTAGTAGACACCCAAGTGAGAAGATTTCAATTTTAACTTCTCACTTCCTTTGATTACGATTATTCTGAGAACTAGGAACAACCAAGCCAAAGAAAGTGACATTTTCTGGGGGAACTGAGGACTGCAGAGATAGTAGAAATATGGTGAGTATGATGCAGATATTGAGTATCAATTTGCCGATGAATACACTAACATTTTCTTTTTACTGGAGCTTTGATTTCTCTCTTTTTCATATTTAGGTACATGTGATTAAATTTTATGTTCAGGTTGAAATTTTTGCATTATGTTGTAAACTTTTATTATTCAAATGACTTAGATTCATGCCAACCCAAGAGCTATGTGCCTGAGAACATTCAGCATTACTTGGTGAAGATGATATAAATGTAAGCAATTCTCAATTGTTCAGGAATCACTGGATATATTTCCCTGTCCCTAACAGCTAGTCGTTTTTTTTTTCAAACCTTTAAAAAGAGTATATCCATGTTGTATAAAAAACAGTTTTTACAATTATATTTCATGAGTTCTTCATGGACCATGATTTTCTAAACTATCATGAATTGAAAATTGTGCTGGTCTGATTTCTATTTTCAACGACTAAGTTTTATGAGTGTTCTGAAGACCCCAAAACTCTTTATTTTATGATTCCCTTGAAAACCCTGCAATTTCTTTAAAATGTTCATTTATATTAATAAATAATTTACTGTATTCTTAGGATGGGAGTGCCATTTCTATTACTTTTTAATCCTGCTTAAATCACTTAATATTGAAAATAATCATACTCATTTTTAATGGAAATTGTTGTAAGTGGGAACTATGGGCACCATTTTTTACATAAATCTGAATCAAATTAAGAAGCCATACTAGACAAATTATTTATAGTAATAAGTAGGAAAGAAAAAAAAAAGTGTTTCATTTGACCTATTTGAATATCAGATCAGATACTTGCATCTAGGAGTTAACAAACATGAAACAATTGAGCAAAGTTCAGCCAGTATTATTTTTTTCCTTTCTTTATTTCTCCCTTCCCTTCCCTTCCCTTCCCTTCCCTTCCCTTCCCTTCCCTTC
>JAKSZT010054489.1:1113671-1168253 GCA_026826555.1 Tolypeutes matacus
TCCCTTCCCTTCCCTTCCCTTCCCTTCCCTTCCCTTCCCTTCCCTTCCCTTCCCTTCCCTTCCCATCTCTCTCAATTTTTCTTTAATAGAATGTGTTAGTTTAGTTCTTAATTCTTATGTGTAAGAGAGTTAGGAATTGGTGCAAGAGGCATTATTTTATAATTCAAGGTTAATAGAAAAAGGGAAGACTTTGGAAGCTTCAATTTTTCATGACTCAGGAAAAAAGTATTTTGCTAGAAACGCTAAATTTGTCATTGACTTTCTACTAGTTAAATAAAAACCAATACCATTTTCAATCTCTATTTTATTATTTACATGGAAATAAAGACTAAGTTTCACTATATTTGTAACTTAAGATGAAATGAGCTTTGCAATTAAATTCACTTAAGCCTCATTAATTTGGAATCCACTAATTTGGAAATTCCAAGTTTCTTACTTAAAAAAATAATAAATATTTAGTTTAGTACACTCCACTGTGATGATGTTAAGACTTCTTTGCTTTGTGTGGCAATTTATTATTTACAGAGTATCTTCATGTGCATTTTTAGTAACCTTCCTACAAAAGCTAGAAAACAACAACAACAGAAAAGCAAATTTATG
This sequence comes from Tolypeutes matacus, assembly GCA_026826555.1. Classification (NCBI taxonomy): domain Eukaryota; kingdom Metazoa; phylum Chordata; class Mammalia; order Cingulata; family Chlamyphoridae; genus Tolypeutes; species Tolypeutes matacus. Next base: position 1,114,272 of record JAKSZT010054489.1, read on the forward strand.
AGTTTTATCTACTACATTTGAATGCCCCACTAATGTCATTAGATAAATAAGTCTGCATATTTAAAATGTATTTATTTATTGATTGATTTTTAGGCGGGACTGGGGATCAAACCTGGGACCTCTTACATGTGAAGCAGGTGCTCAACTACTGAGCTACACCAGCTCCAATGGAGAAGAATTTTGTTAGCCAATGTCCATACGGGCAAAATCTATGATAAGGTGAAAGTGTGTAGTTGGGCAGTGAAGGGATATGACAGGAGTGTAATGATACTATTGGGTTGAGCAGTGCAGGTTTGACAGAGGGGTAGAGTAGGGAGGGTGGGTTGGGCAGTCCATGGAACTGGGGGGAGGAATGGGGGAGGGACCAGATGAACATGGGATTGGCGGGTATGTAGTTGAAAGTACAAAGTTGAGAAAGCTCCTATGGAAATATGACAAGTAAGGATTATTGGTTTAGGGTGTTGGATAGGGGGTCATTTGGGACAAGGTGCAACTGGGGCAGCCTTCTAGGGAGTGTGCAAGTGATCATTATGTCATAATGTGTTGTATCAGTGGGTGGAGACCCACATAATGAGTGGGCAGGAGTTGAGCGCCCATCCTGGGGAGGACCAATATGTTCTCAACCACAGGGGTGGGAGTCTCTCGAGAGCATGAGTCGTTCCTAATAGGGGAGGACAAACCAGTGTGTCAATACTTCAGTGTTGTTGCAAGTAGCTATGAATCTTGCCATCAAGGAGTAAAGTCTGGTGGTTGCCATGGGCCCCAAAGGGAGGGGTAAGGAGCAATAGAATAGATGGAACAGAGGGTATTTAGTGGGCAGTGGAAGTGTTCTACATGATCTTGCAATGATGGACACAGGCCATGTTAAATATTAAAATTTATAAAAATGTATGGTCTAAAATGTAAACCATTGACCTTAGTTAGTAGCTATGTTTCACTATTTGTATGTCAGTTGTAACAAATGTACAACCCACATATAAAAAAGTATTAATATGGGAAGGGGGAATGGGGGAGCATGTTGGGTATATGGGAGTTCCCTATATTCTGTATGTGACTTTACTGTGACCTAAAACTTCTTTGAAAACAAATGAAAAAAAAGTAAGACACTGGGGAATAAAAGGAAGAAAATGTCACTGTACATACAGGACAACAGATATTACAGTGGTGAAAGGCAAAATGGCAAAATTAAAAAATATATATTCTTCATTATTTTTTAGTAACCCATCTCCTTGAATTTATTTTATTTTTAGTTAAAAAATTTTTTTTAATGACTCTTATTTCTTATATTTAAAACTATCATTATTATTTCATTTTCCTATTAATTGTATTTGGCTATTTTATTGGCTTCATGTTTGAAGAAGCTTTGGATTACAGAACGGTTACAACTGGGGCAAGAAATTATCATTGGTTCAGGGTGACAGTGATGGGGGATGCATGGGAGGAGTATCACCTGGCACATACTCATAAGACATATAAATGTGTTCAAGTGTTCATGGGGCATTGTCATGATGGTGGAGATTTACACAATAACGGAAAGAATATTGAATTCCCATCCTGGAGAGCTCTGCCACATTCTCTAATGGAATAGCAACAGTCCCCCAAGTGCAGGGGCAATGGCTATTGAAGGAGGATGGTCCATTGATGGGCCCTTGATATTGATGACTATGCTTATGAGCCTTTGCTCTTGAAATTGAAACTTACCTGATGTTGTAGGGTGCCTATGAGTTACCTCCTGAGAGCCCCTTTGTTGCTCAATGTGGCCTATCTATAAGCCAAACTCAGCATATAAATGTATTACCTTCCCCCCAGCATGGGACATGACTCCCGGGGATGAGCCTCCCTGGCGCTGAGGGATCGTTACCAAGCACCAGCTAGCAATGCAACTGGAAAGAAACCTCAAATAAAAGGGGGGAAAGGGTAAAGACAAATGAGTTTATATGGCTAAGAGACTTCAGAGTGAGTCGGGAGGTCATCCCAGAGGTAACGCTTATGCACGTCTCAGCAGGATCTCATAGACTGCCAAAGTAGATACTACCCTAAATAGTGGGGCTCCTGAGGGCTCTGGAGACACCCAGGTCCTATGGTCAGGGCAGATATCTCCAGAGTTTGGTGCCTTGCCAGTGGACCCTACTTTGGAGTTTGTCTTCCTCGTGTGACAGACTTGGACTCAATTATGGCTTCTCTACACATGGTTCATCTGTCCCTTCTATTTGAATCTATAGTTGGTGCTGGAGTTGGTAGGTGTACTTCCAAGAGATTTAATCTTTGGACTTTCCATGTGCCAGCTGGGCCCTGAGCCTCAGCAGAGTTGCAACACCTACTCCCCAGTTCATTGGACTCTCCAAGGACAACTAACTAGGAGGTGAGAATGGACAACCAGCATACCAAGGAAATGAGAGAGCCTACAACTGCAAGCAAGAGAGTCCCATCCATAGGCTGTATGGGATCTAATCCCCCTCTCAGTTAGAGGTGGAGTAGACATCACCATCCCAGAATCCTCAGGATTGAGGAATGAACTATGGACTAGAGTGGACTTACTGATATTTTACTACAGACTTATTGTGATTCTAGCAATGGAGGAAATTACAACATTGATGTGGAGGCAGTGGCCACTGGATGCTCTGAGGGCAAGGAGAGGGAAAGAAAAGTATAATACAGGGGCTTTTTCAGGACTTGGGAATCATCCCAAATGAATTGCAATAACAGATATAAGCTATTATATATCTTCCCATAACCTACAGAATTGTGTGGGAGGGAGTGTAAACTACAATGTAAACTATAATCCATGTTCTGTGGCAATGCCCCAAAATGTGTTTATCAATTCCAATGAATGTACCACACTAATGAAGGATGTTGCTTAGGTGGGAAAAAGTGGGAGGTATGGGGAGTGGGGCATATGGGCATCCCTATATTTTTTATGTAACATTCATGTAATCTAAGTACCTTTAAAAAAATAAAAGAATATATTTTTAAAAATACATTTATATACTTAAAACTATATAAAAATCTATTTTATTTTTAGTTTTTATAAGATTTATTAAAATTTTAACTGTAATATCTCTACCAGAATATAGAGTCATCATGTAGAAATAGCAGAAAAAGAAAGAAAAAACAGAGGTACTTGTGAAAGTATTAAAGTGTTACTTGTAATAGCAAAATATGGAAAGATCCAGTAAAAGTCATTAGTTTGTTTAATCAATCAATATTCATTAATTTTGCTAAACTCAAGGCACTGTACTATTTTCTAGAAGTACAAAGATGATCATAATGTCATTGCAATCCCTGATTATTTCCCTGAGGATTGTAGAAGACAGACATGTAGGGACAATAAAGTGTGATAAGAGTTAGCACAGAGGTAACCACAGGTTTTAATGGAAGTCCATAGAAGGAGATCCCAAGCCATCACTGGGTTTGAGCAAGGGCTTGCTTAAATTGGAAATATCTAAAATTAATCTTAGAATGATGAGCTGTTAGAAGTAAAGGATGGGCAACAGAACAAGGGAGTAATTTAAATAGAGGAAATAACATGTGCAAATGACCAAGATAATAATGGCTCATTTGGACAACTGAAAAAATTCCACAACACACAGTAAACAAGTAGAGTAATGGAATGAGGTTAGAGTGGTTATCAGTGTATAGATCAGGGAAGGCCTTGTGTGGCATGCTAAAGAATTAGAACTTTATGGGAGTATTGGATAGCTGCTTGAGCATTTTAAGCATGAAACATGCTGCTCAGATTTGTCTTTTAAAAGAATCACTCTGGCTGCAGAGTAGATAATGGATTTGAGACAAGCAAGACAGGAGGCAGGAAGATTAGTTAGGACCCTGATATAAAAATTTCATATTAGAGAAAATAGGGGCCTAATTTGAGATAGTAGCAGCATGGCTGGAAAGAGGTGATTGTATTCACCTAATGCTAAGAAAACAGAATGGAGTTTCATAATTATTTGGATTTGTGAAAAGTAGAGGTAAGTTAGAAAGGAGTTAGGTAAGATTTCCAGGTTTCTGGTTTAGGCATTAGGGAAGTCATTCACTACGTTAGGGCATACTAGAGGAGTAAGTGGTTTGTGAAAAGGTCAATTGTGATGTTTTCTATAATAAATATTATGCAACTATTAAAATGACGGTTATAAAGACAATGAACTGGCAAGAAGAAATTTATGCCACCAAGTTAAGTGAGAGAAGCAGGATATAAAATTTTATATGTACTACGATTATGGCCCTGAATATGCAAAGACAAATAAAATAAGAAAAAAAAAATGCTAAAAGTGGTTATATTAGACACTGGGCTATTCATTTTCTTTTCCTATTTTATAATATTTAAAACTAATTTGATTATATTGCTTTTATAATAAAAAAACATTCTAAAAATAAAACTTTTAAAAATAATTGCTTAATCTAATATAAAACAAGGGTAATACAAAGTAAATATTCAATTGAATAAATCTGATCATCTGATGTTTATTATATATAATTATGTAAAATATAATTCCTGCCTCTTTTTATTACATATTTTTAAAATCTCATGTTAGCCACTTTATAGACAATATAAATAGAAAATTAGAGGTACAACCAAATCATTAGGAAAGTTCTCCGTTTTTTATCTATTACTTAAGAACAGCCTAATAGCAATAACTAAAAGGTAAATGAAGACAACTATGGCCAAGCTTCATTTCTTTGGTTAAGGACTTAAAGGACTTTCTCCCTACCCCCATGATTTGAAAATAACTTACCTGTCAAGGGGTTCCTATAAATTTCTGGGAGACTTTCTGGAAAAAAAAAATCCTTCTGGTTAAATTGTAATAAAGAAGTTGGGGTAATTGGACATACTTTTATCTACTCCTTCATTTTAAGACAGATACCATTCCTTATGTTGTATGCAACTGACCAACAGATGCTCTCCCTTATAAACCTATTGTAAAATTATTAAACAAAATTTTTTTCTTTAAGCAACAAATTCCTTTGCAAATTAATATTTTTATGAAATCAGATTTAATATATAAGTGTACATTCCTTTAGAGCAGAATATATAAAGACCCCAATGTATTCAGAAGATTTATTGCTTCATTTTGTTTTGTAAATGAACTAACAATAGGATTTTTTTTAAGTAAACAATTTACACCAAAAATTTATATTTATTTTACCCTAAATAGAGATTTCTTTGGACATTTCTTAGAAAAGACCAATTGTGAGAAGGGATTTAATTCAAAGTTAGTACAGAAATTTCCTGGTTCTGGAAGCATTTATGTTCCAGAAGGCTGAGAACTCTCGTTATAATAGCTAACATGAGGATAATAATAAATGACATTTATGGGTAATAGGTGCTTTATTACATGTAATAATTTTATCTCCACAACAACCTTAAGTCCTTATTATTCCAATTTTAGAAATGAGGAGCACAGAGATCTAGACTGGTTGAACAATTCATCCCAGGTCCACAACCAATAAGCAACGCAGAGTTTGAAGCTGTTAGTATGTATGGCTTTAGGGGTCATGTTCTCAGCCACATTACAAAAGCCTCTTCTGTAAAAATTATGTCTTCTTTCTTGGGTTGACAAATTTTGTGGACTCTTGTGATGATGTATGTGAGATGAATTTAATTACTTTAGTATATGAATGTATTATATTATCTTCAATATTGTTATTCAAAGCAGAATTGTAAATGGCCAAAATTCACTGTTCAGCTTTCTTTTTGGCACACTTCATAAACTTGAGGTCTTAAGAAATTGTCCAGATAATTCAGGCTAGAAGTAGCGTTTTTCCATAAAATCCAGATAATTATGTCAAATAATTTATATTTAGTTAGAATTACAAAGTAGTTTTCTATTTCACATTGTATGTGCATATCCTGTATTGTCGAATCTTATTCAAAGCTCTTAAACAGAAACTTGAACAACATGTAACACACACTCTTGAGGTGTCTTGCTTGACACCTTAAATTTTATTTTAAAAATGGAATATTTGTTATATACATACAAATGAAGTCTGATGACCCATTATATGCATGCATGATTTATCACTTTTCTTATTTTATTAGATGAGGAATGCTGTGTAGAGAATAAGACCATATCTTTGTCATTGAGGATATCTGCTTTTTTTTTGAAAGATGCAATAATAAAATACCTCCATTCATATTCTCAGCCCCGCTAAGTAGAAAAACATATAATTTGTATTTAATAAAATGATTGTAGGTTTTATTTAACTTTACTTTAAAACTAAGCATTAAACATGCACAAAGAGTAGTTTTTAAAAAATGTATGATTTTTAATGTTTAAATGTTCCATCTATGAAGAGCTCAGTAAGGTCTAAGCTATATGTACAAGAAACAAAAGTAAATTGAATGACAAGATGACTCTTCACTATGTTTTTGATTATAACTTGTTAGATAAGCCATTATTAAAATGGCTTCAGCTTTTATAAAGCACTGCATTGAATCCAGTTGGAGAGATTTATATGTTTAAATATATGTCTCGAGACATGCATTTGTTGTTGAGTTTGGACAGTCTTTCACATAAGAGAACAGGTATTCACTAGTAAGGTGTGAACTAAGGAGGGCTGAGAAGGCTGAAATTTTTGAAAATTCTCTCTCCTACCATAGTTATTAAAAAAATCACTGTTCCTGATTTGTTTTGGCTATGTATTACTCTTTCTTGTCACTTGACATGTGAAATAAAAGGCTTCGGTGAAGGGTAGTATCATGACTCACTAACACTAGATTGGATTAATTTATCATATAATATTTCTTCTGAAAGGAAACAATAAGATTAATATGGAAGCCTGGTGGATGTTGGGCAGTGGGAGAGAGTAGACAAAGAAATAGGAAGGCACAACAATGTAAAGAAGGTAAAGGGGTTATAGTAAACTAGGAGATCAATAAACTTTTGCTTAATAATGACCCTGGTGATGCCATTTGGAAATCAGTTTACTGCAAATAGTTGTAAGACTTACCATGTTACATCATTAATGCCTCAGTCTTAAATCTATTGCTTTTTTCTCCATTGACATCTCATCATGGATTTGAAAGTCATTGTTATTGCTATTGATGTCCATTCTACCCTTATACTGTAGGAATAGAACCCCAAGTTTTGACTGGGTTTGTGGATACTCATTCACAATTCTCATCTTAGCTAAGATTGGCCATGCAGTTAAAGTGCTGCCCAAGGAGATTTGAGCAGAAATATGCACCTCCTTTTCCTTTTCCCCTTCTTACTGGGTGGGGTGTGGATATGGTAATTGTGAGCTATTTCAAAGCATAAAAATGAGGACAATACTCTGGTGGAACAAAAAGATAAAAGGATACTGGATACCTGGTATCTTTGAGTGACAATATTAACAATGGACTGTTTACATTCAGAAAGAAATAAAATTCTACCTCATTTAAGCCACTGGTATTTTAGATCACGATATTAGTAAGGTTTCTCTAGGGAAACAGAACCGATAGGAGATATCAGCAAATAGTATGAGATTTTATAAAATTGTCTCATGTGACCATGGGGATGCACAAATCCAAATTTCATAGAGCAGGCTGCAAGCCAGGGACTCCAATATAAGGTTCTTGATGAGTTCCCCAGGAGATGCTGGCTGTCTGAAATAGAGATAGGAATTCTCTCCCTGAATGCTGAAATCACTTCTCCTTTTAAGGCCTTCAGCTGATTGGATGAGATGTCAATCATTGCTGTTGGCAAGCTGCTCAGTTGATTGTAGATGTAATCAGCTATTTATGCAATCAATTCACTGATGATTAAACACCATGAAATGTACTTGTGTTACAATTAACCAAGTGTTTGCTTGACCAAACAACTGGGCACCTTTACCTGGCCAAGTTGACACATTAGCCTAATTATCACAACCAGTCAGTCATTTACTTTAGAAGGGATGGTCAGATACCCCTAGTATCTGTTATCCATTTCTTCAATACTAGTTGTATTAGTCAGGATTCTGTAGGGAAATAGAATTGACAGGATATATATATATATATGAATATTATGAGATTTTTATAAGAATTTATAAGAATTTTCTTACACAACTGGGAGAATGGGCAAGTCTAATTTCCATAGGGTAGGCTGCAAGCTGGGGACTCTGATGGTTTTCTATGAATTCCCCAGGAGAAGCTGAATTCATAGAAATTCATGAATGCCTGGCTGAAGTAGAGATGGAAATGTTCTCTTCTGACTGCTGAAATCATCACTTCTCCTTTTTAAAGCCTTTGTGGCAGTTTTAAATTATTTTATAAATCCCCAAAAAGATTATATTTTAAGCTAATCTATTTCTGTGTGTATGATACCCTTTGATTGCATTAAATTCAGTTGAGAGTCATTTGATTAGATTATTTTCTGACTTTTGATTGGACTACATTAGTGAGGTGTAAGTCAGCTTGGATCTCTGCCCTCTGGCTGGGTCTGATATAAACAGAGACACACAGAGAGACATACACAGACACAGATAAAGGAAGCTGCCATATTTGATCCTGCCACATGAGGGAAAGGACAACAGTTTCACCCACAGCTGAGCTGCAAGGAGAGAACCCCAAGAGGCTCAAAGTGCTGAAGCTCAGGGAGAGATGAGCCATACGCCTGATAGCTTTACAGCTCAACTCAGGAAGAAAGTGGGGGCTGCAGAGACTGAGAGAGGATGCCTGGTAGGAGATCAGCAGTATGCCAGGTTTGCCTACAGCTACAGAAAGTGGAGACGTTAGCAGAGATCAGCGACTATCTTGCTTCACCACATGGCAGCTGACTTTGGTGAGAAAGCACCTCTTATGGTGCCTTGCATTGGCCTTTTCATGACCTTGGAACTATAAGCTTTTACCCAAATAAATCCCCTTTATAAAAGCCAACCCACTTCTGGTGCTTTGCCTCGGCAGCCCTTTGGCAAACTAAAACATCCTTTGGCTGATCAGGTGAGACATCCCTCATTGTTGAAGGCAATCTCCTCAGTTGATTGCATATGTAATCAGCCATAGATGCAATCAATTGAACTTAACCATCACACTATTTTGGCTAAGAACATAGCCACCTGGTTAAAGAGAGGCTGGACTTCCTTGCAATTAGGCCTGGCCATATTTTTAGTTCTGGTCAATGGAGGATGCATGAATCTAACGTAAGCAATAATGTTAAGGTTTGGCCCTTAAAAGGAAAGGAGAGTCATCTCCATTACCTTCTTCCCTCTTCCACCTACAGAATTTTTTTTTTTAATTTTTTTTATTCATTTATCCCCTCCTTGCTGCTTGCGCTCGCTGGGTCAGCTAACCACGCCGTGCGGGCGGGCTTGCCTTCACCAGGAGGCCCCCGGAACCGAACCCGGGGCCTCCCATATGGTAAACGGGAGCCCTACTGATTGAGCCACAGCCGCTTCCCGCACTGACAGAATTTGAACACAGTAGTAGATGCTGAAACTACTATTTTATACCACAGGATGATATATAGAGAAAGAAGACAAAGTAGGACCCCTGTACTGTGGGTGCTGCTATGTCATCAGCCTTGGATTTCTGTTATTATAGCTTTTGTTAAAGAAGCCCCATCAGTATATTAATTATCAAAGAAACAATGGAAAACTACATAATTCCCTTATGTAGTTTTTCCATATCTAAAAAGAAAATAATAATTGTAGCTACCTCCTAAGGTTATTGTGAGCACTAAATAAGATAATGTCTGGAAAGCACTTAATATGGTCTGTGCTAAATGGTAAATGTTCCCCAAATGATGCTATCATAACCAGTTTCATTCTACTTTAACTTAAAGTACTTTGTATATGAGTGGCCACAATAAAAAATGACACTCTCCTTATTCCCCACAAAGCCCCCTTCACTCACCAATCCACACTTAAACATTAAAAGAGGTGCTATATTTTTGGTAAAATTTATAGAAATTTATGTTGAATTTTAATTATCAATCACTTTTATCACTTCACACAGAGTAAGTTCTGAGCAGTAAATGATACTAGAGAAAACCCCACAAAGCTAATTAACCATTGGCCCCACATTCAGACTGGATACAAAGAAAGGCAGTCATTTTCTCCTTGTGCAGACCTATTTTATTTCCAGCAAAATCTTTTAATCCATGTTTTGGATACATATCCAAGAATAAATTATTTTCCCATGTAAATCAATAATAATGAACTTGTGTAAAATTACCTAGAATGAACTGGCCATAAATGGAAAAAAGATAATTTTCATTTATATAGCTCTTCATATCTCCACACTGGAAATTATTTTCTTCTTTCCTACAGTCAACATTTTTTTTTTTCAAAGTTGTGAATCTGTTGGATCCAGGAGGCTCTAATATTCATTATATATCTCAGTGGAATGTTTCCTATGTAGTTAATAAGAACAGAATCAGACAAGTATTAATTTGAAAGCAAACCTCACTAATGTTTCTGGTGGCAAATATCATTTTAATGCCTTTGTGGAATAAGCTCTAACCCACTATCAAGCTCAGCAAATACCTTTGAGGAATCAACTGCAGTAAATAGCACCAGTTGAGATTTTGCATTATATTAACCACAACTACATGTCAATGGATATCAAATTGGACAGTGATAAGTCTAGCCATCTGTGTGACAGGATGGCTGATTTATGGGAAGCAAGGGTTGGCATCTATCCTGGGATTCTATATTCAGCTACAAACATTCATTTCCTTGAAAATATGGGATAAAATTGAAATACCTATACTGGTTCTTCTATTTGGCTCTGTGGTTCTCAGCAAATGGACCTCTCCACATCTCATTTTTCCCATTTGTAAAAGGGAAATAGTAATAGTTTCTAATTCAAATTGGAGTTGTGTAGATTTAAAATGATAATGCCTGTGTGGTGCTTGTTGCATGCCTGACAATTAGTAAGTCCCCCGATATTATAGCTGTTATATTTTTTAACTTTTTGGTTTGAAATAATTATAGACCTATAGGAAGTTGCAAAGAAGTGTATGTGCAAGTCCCAAAAATGCATCCTTTATTCCAGCCTCTGCCAATGTTATTATCTTGCATCATTATATTACAGTATCAATACCAGGAAATTGACAGTTGAACAATTCACAGAGCTTGCCCAGATTCTTTCAGTTATATATACACTTCTGTGTATATGTGTCATGCTATATAATTGATTCACATGTATACATCCCTGTAACCACCATCACAATCAATACTTAACTAAACTGTCACCACAAGGCACTCTCCTGCTACCCCTTTATAATCACACCCTCCCTTTCATTCCTCCCATCCCTAACTCCTGGCAAGCAATATGCTGTTCTCTATCTTTACAATTTTGTTATTTCATATTTTAATGATCTATGAAGAATAGAATAAGAGTTGCTACATGCCAATTGTCTCTTTTTAAGCAATAGTTGCATTTCATAAAATATTATACAAATTACTTATGGTATAATATAACTGAATGTCAAGGTTTTGCTCTTGACATTCCTATCACTTCATTAAGAGTTTTCTTCTATAACAACAAAAACCAAAAGTATAAATGAAAAATAGAGCTCATGTATAAGAAAATCACATATTTCAGGGTTTTATTTTCAGAACACACTATTCATGAGGCACTATGGTCAGTCCTGGGGCAAACACAAAGAAGTAGATCTTGAAGGACTTTTAGAGTTCAGAACTTACAAAATGTTTTCCAGTTAAGGGACACAGTTAAAGTTCTTAGATAATTTCCAAAGCTGTGAAAAAAAGTTTCTGTTAACAACTTTCATTGCAATGCTGATTGCTTAAATTGATTAAGAGGAAAGGGGACTAAAGTTTTCAGTTCCAATAATGTAGTAGGAATTGTGCTAAAGAGTATTATATGTATTTTCAGTTTACTCTTTATAACTCTTGAAAGAGGAGTATTACTATCCCAATTTTAAAGATGATGAATCTAAGACTCAGAGAGATGAAATACTCATTGTCTTTCTTTTTGATGCTTCAACTCACAGATTAGTATAAATCTTAGTATTTGTACAATATTTCCTCTAGAATCCACAAAATTTTAGTTTTCCTCTTATTGGTATTACCCATAAAAATCTCAGCCACTTATAACTTAAAGGGATTTATTGTATTTAATGAAGTAGTTACTCATTACGGCAGGAATACTATATGAGTCCCAACTCCTGATTGTGTCAGACCATCAAAATCTCAATTATGCTAAAAATTCTAGGCATTTGAAGTCATATAGCATCAATAATTTCCCACATTGTCATCTCCAAGAGATTCTGGGGAAATCTAGAACATGCCTAGGGTCCATCTCCCAGCTCTTGCCTACTCTCTTCCTTTTCTATTGTGTGCAGATGTTTCATTATTTTTCCAATCCACAGCCCAAGGAGATGTTAGAGCTAATGAAAAGTCATGACTGTACCTTAAACATCCAAACTGGGAACAAGCAGTTCTAGCTGCTTATCAGGGCAGGGATCTCTTAGTGGGAGACCCCCCACCCCCATCCCAGGTTGTGTAAATACCTCGCCCTGTGACAGCACAGATTTATCTCTTGTCTACAATATGAAGTGGGGTATGTAGAACTGCTATCCACCGACCCGGAGCTGAGCGTTGGCATTCCTGGGAGTCCAGCCAGGATGGGATCTCTTCCCCTTCTCTTTTGGAATCTTTGTGCCATGAAACTAATAAAGCAGTCATTTGCTCAAAGTCTTTGTTGTGCCTGAGCCTGTGTTCCCACAACACACCACATAGCATCTTGCTTCTGCAAGAGAATCTTATTGTACCTGTGCAATGACCTCTGGCCACTTGTCATTGTTCAGTACAAATATTTTATAAAACAACCCTCCTATTGCTATCAAGAAAAGAGGGTGGTGGTAGAAGCTACAATTCAGGCTACTGGAAATGGTGGGACTAGATTGCTGTCATTTGCAACTTCCATGTGTATCACAAAAAGTCAAGGAGTTAAAGATCCTGAGATTGATAAACAGCAAAGGATTTTAGGTAAATAACACATCTACATACTCTGAGATTCCTTGGACTTATGAAATGATTAATTTCTCTGATAGCTTGCTCAGGGGTGAAACCACCTGTCAAGGCACTTAGAATGGTAGGTGCTGAGCTTCTGGGTACTTGGTGGAAAGTAAACATTTGAGCATTTGGAACAAGCATTGCCACTACAACACATTCCAGATCAAACAAGTCTTAAGTTGCAGAACTAAAGTGAAAATCAATTCTGTCAAATCCCAGAGGCCTTTTTTTTTTTTTTTTTTTGCTAATATACCTTTGAGAAGCAAACTCAGCAGAATTCATTCTCCAAAACAATATCACTTAAAACATAGGCATTTCTTAGAATGCTAAATAATTATCCATGTTAAGAGGATTATAAATAAACAAAAAAAAAATTGTTTTCCTTTTCACTTATTTAATCTTATAGACTTCATTTTTGGTACCTATTCAATAAGTTCCTTAATTTTTAATATGCTAGATCTTAGGTTTATCTCTAGTGGTTGTTTTATCCTAATGCCTCACAAGTTTCTTGGTAGTTCTTATGACATAGTGGGTAAAGAGACAGGCTCAAAAGCTATAAGATCTGGGTTCAAATCCCAGTTCCAAAATGGACCTTGGGCAATTCAGTCCATTTCTCTAGCTCATTTTTTTTTCAGCAATAAAATAGGAGTGATAGTAATACCTTCTTCATAGCGCTGCCATTTAAATGAAATCAATCCCATAAATGGGATAGTATATTTCCTGGCCTATAGTAAATGCTATGAAGTTTGAACTATTTACTATTACAATGAGGAAGATATACCAGACATTCTATTAATTCCTAAAGTGTTAAAAATGAATAAAATATGGTCTGTACTGTGATAAGCTCACTGTCTAGTATGCGATACTTCTTAAAATAGAAGTTTATAAAATGTATAGCAGTAAAAGAGCAGGGAATGGCTGTCTTAATTTCTTAGGGCTTCCATAATACAGTAACACAAAGTTAGTTGCTTAAATGCCATAATCTCCCCTCACTGCTCAGTAGGCTACGCTCCAATATCAAAGTGTCAGCAGCTCCTCTGAAGAGTCTAGGAACTAATCCTTCTTTGCCTCTTCTTCACTTATGTTGGTGGCAGACAATCCTTGGAGTTCCATGGCTTGTAGGGGCATAATTCCAGTCTCTGCCTCCAGCTTTGCGTGGCCATCTTCTCCCTGTGGCTTTGTCTCTGTGTCTCTTCTTTTCGTCTTATAAAGACACCAGCCTTATTGGATTTGGACCTACTTTCATTCGGTATGACCTCATTTTATATTGATTACATCTGCAAAGACCCTATTTCTAAATAAGGTCACATTCATAGACACTGGGGGTTAGGACTTCCATACATCTTTTTGGTGACACAATTCAATCCATAGCAGTGTCCATATGTTTCTAGGAAATTAGTCATGGTTTTCTTGAGGCAGTCTCATTTTATGTGAACTTTAAAGAATAGATAATGTTTAACACGACTTCAGATTGAGTTAAGGTAGTCCAGGAAGCAGGAACAACATGTGCAAAAACAGAGACAAAGCGTTTTTACAGACAATGAGGTTTAATTCTGCCAAATAATCAAGTATAAAAGGAAAAATGTTGGGAGCTGAAGCTAGACAATAAATTGGGTTACAGACAATATATTCTATAAGAAGAATTTCGGACATTTTGATTTTAAAAATGTAGGGAACTGGGTCTTTATTTACTTATTTATTTTTGGAAAAAAAGAAGAGACATGATCACTTGATGGTCAGTTAAAAAGTAATTATAGGGAAGCTTAACAAGAGAATTAAGGAAAACATAAGCATGAAAACAACTAGTCACAATAATTGAGCTAGAACTAGTGTTTCTGAAGTTTTACATCTCTGTTTTGTTCTCAATTGAAAATATTTTATCGTGATATTTGGCTTCTAGGAAAGTTATTAAAACAAATCTAAATATAGTGAATAAGCTGAATTAGCAAACCAGATGATGTGGAGGAGTGATTTAGACATGCCTCAGACACCAAACGTGAATTTATATATTATGATTATCATCATCATTATGTAAGAAGAGGGATAGCATATTAAGGGTGAACATAGAGATGTAAAAGACACATGTAAACATTTCAGAAAGTTACAAAGCCATACATTCAGTGAGGTTGTTGAAAATGTAGTAAAAGGGCTATCACTGATGTCTTTAACAATGACAAGATCAGTTTTCACAACTAGAATAAAATATTTCAAAGTATTTTATCTGATTATATCCACCAACTTAATAAAACTTGTAATTCTGCTAAAGACAGCTTGATTTCATAGAAAAAAAGTATTTAAGTAGACTCTTTGTAAGTTTATGTATATATTATCAGCTATGCAACGACTGACTCTCATGAGAATTCTCCAGTGCTTTAAGGAACTCAACTAATGAAAATATTTACCAATTAGTGTATGCCCTTAATACTAAAACAAAAGAAACAAAAGCAAACAAACGCAAAACTTATGTGCATTCTTAAACATCTTTTAAAAAATAAGCAGATGTCAAAATGTCACCAAATTTTAAAACTGCATGTAAACTTTCTTCACTGGGAAGTTTAGGAAGAATTTTCTAAAAAAACCAATACATCAATAAAGAAAGTGTCTGAAAATACTTATGGCAGGTTCATTTACTGGTTAATTTTCACTTATCTATGTATGCAGTCTGTTTATTTTACTGTTCTATCAGAAACAAAAGCTAAGGACCTTTGCCAGGTCTGGCCAAAAATTTGCAAAACTTGGAGGATTTTTACCCTGAGAAATGGAGAAGTCTGAAAAAAGAAAGACTACATGGAGTGAAATAGAATGATGTTTTGTCTACATGGGTCAAAGTGGATTCATTCTGGCCAGTACCCTTCTCAGTATCTCAGGGGCAGCACAGTTTAAGTGGGCATGATCCTTCTGCCAGGAATGGACTTGGTGCAGATGCACAAGGAACACTGCCTCTTCAGGATGTATGACCTTGGGAAAATCAACTGAATCCCCTGCCCTCATTTTTTATCTATAAAATGGAAATAAAAATAGTAGCTAAGCCGTAAGTTTGTTATGAGAATCAATTAAGTTCATCTTTGAAAGCACTTAGTGTCAGGAATAAGGTCAGCACTATATAACCTTTAACTATTATTACTTATTGTATTGGTCAGGATTCTCCAGAGAAATGGAACCAATGGGAGATTTTATATATATGGAAAGAGATTTATTTTGAGGAATTGGCTCACATGATTGTGCAAGCTGGCAAGGTGAAATCTTTACAGCAGGCCAGCAGGCCAGCAGGCAGGAAACTCTAGCAGGAAATTTAAGCTGCAATGTTAAGGCAGAATTTCTTCTTCTCTTAGAAACCTCAGTTTTTGCTCTGCAGACCTTCAACTGATTGTAGGAGACCCATCCACATTATCAAGGGATTCTCCTTTACTTAAAGTCAACCGACTGTAGATGTTAATCATATCTACAAAATAACCCTTCACAGTGACATATAGACTAGTATTTGACCGACTGGTCTAGCCAAGTTGACACGTAAAATTAGTTAACACACTTAAAGAAAAACAACCTTTTTTTGGGCTCCATATCTTAGTTTTCATCTCCTTACCTCTCTACACAGGTGTTCCAATGTGTGTGCTTCCTCCCCCGCCCTCACGTACATATACATAAGGAGAGATGTAGTTCTCAATACTCATTGGTCTGCTCTCCCCTAATCAACAAGACAACATTAATTTATTATCCCCTAATTTATGATACCTTTCTTTCAAAATAAACTAAAGCATTTATTAAGTACCCACTGAGTGTATGAAGCTAGGTGTCACAGCACATTCCATCATAAATGGAGAATAATTATAGCTTTTCAAGGAAATTAATCTAAGAGAGCACATAAAAGAAGCAGAGCACCAGCATCTCCGATAAAAGGCCGAATATGGCAAATGCCCTAAGATAATTACAAAGATACTCTCAATATTCACTATGCAGAGGACTAGGAGAAGATCACATCTAGTCGGAGGGATAAGGGACAGTGTTAAGGAGGTAATGGCATTTAATGTTATGTACAAGAGAAGATCACATCTAGTCAGAGGGATAAGGGACAGTGTTAAGGAGGTAATGGCATTTAATGTTATATACAAGAGAAAGGTTGGATTTCAAAGTCTGGAAATGTAATTTAAAACACCTTTTTGTGTTTTCAGCCAGATGCTGCAATCTCTTTCTTTTCTTCAGCAACATAAAGCCATACACTCTATAACTGTGCAATTCCCAATAAGAACCTGGTTAGAATTGTTAACAGAGTTCAGGTTGTCTTTCTCAATCTCCCCTTTGGAAGTCTCCTTCAAATTAAATGGATGATATGATTGAACCATCTTTTTACTTCCTGTCATCATAAGCCTAGGCAGGCTGTGTTCCAACTGGCAGGAAGCCCTGATCTTGATAGGGCAGGGAGAACAGAGTCCAACAACCCATTAAATATTTACACACACATTTTGAAAAATTCCAGACTAATTGAATCAATTCAATAAATTGAATCAATTAATTGAATCAATTCAATAAAAATGAAGCAACACATCAGATATAGAGACTTGTGTTGATAATATCTCCACAATTTTTACTATTAAGATTGTACATTATATATGCATGATTTAAAAATGGCATTTAGTAAACAAAAATGGAAAGCAAATATTTACTAAAAACATCCTTCAGTTTGACTTGAGTACTGTAAACTTTTCAATATAAAAGATGCTAGGCAGCAGATAAGGTCATTTTCTGAGCCAAACATACATTATTCAAGAGGGAAGTATTAGCAGACCATGGTGACCTCAAGAAAGCTGGAAGGTGCAGCCTTGCATACTGCATTCAAAACATAGAGGCAGTGAATAAGTAACCCTGCTGCTTGATTCTAGAGTGGTGTATTTCCTTAACCTTTGCTGCCCTGCTCAATATTAATGGTTCCATTCTCTGGCAATCTTATTTCCCACAGCTTCTATTGCTCACAATTTCTTCAGATAACAAGATATGAAAGATTGTAATAACAGAGAAGGGCAATTGTGAGACTGAATCCCAGCAGTCTCACAATTTGGGGACTGCAACATGGTGTCACAGGAAAAACAAGATTTTGAGAGGGACAGAACTGGGTTTCATGCCAGCTCTGCCATTTAATGCAGTGTGACCTAGGCAGGGCACTTGACCTCATTAATCCTCACCACCAAAGTGACCAACAATGCCATCACGGCTTTGCTGGGGAAATTAAATGTGCCAGTTTATGTGGAGTATGTAGTACAGCACTTCACCATGCTAGATATTCAGTAATGTCGATCCCTGCCTTTTCAATGGAAATACACATATGTGTACCATAAGTATGAAGTGTCTTTTGAAAATACAACTAATGATCTAATCACCAAACTTGATTTCCTCTTTTTAGTTCTCATCTATTTCACCAAACCATGTTCGCTGAACCCCATTTCTTTCTATACAATTGTTTCTTCCTTAATGTACATTCCCTTCTGTTCTTTATTCTACATCTCAGATAATCCTTTCTTTGTCTCCTCTGTTTGCTCTTCTTATGAAAAAAAATAAACAAACCTTAAATATTAGATATGTTCATATTCCCAAGTGCTCCATCGTTTGTCCTCCTTTTTTATGTTTCTGAATGACTTTATTCATTTGGATTAACCTCTTTTAAGTCAATAGTTCCATGTATTTTACTTGCAAATATCTAAATTGTCTTCACTTTAGTATAACAAACCAAACTCATTGTTTTTTTCTACCAAGTCTAATCCTTTATAACAGTCATCCAAAATAAAACCACAGATATTTGATTCCCTCACCCTCAATATCTAATCCATGACCAAGTTCTGTTGATCATCTGAATATCTCTCAGATTGGTTCACTTTTCTATTCCCACTGACATCACTCTAGTTTGGCACTCATCACTCATCAATTCTGTTAAAACAGTATCTTAATTCATCCCCAAGCTTTTAATCCCTCTTCATGTACTATCCAGGATAGAAGCCACTAATTGCGTGTGGCTATTGAGCACTTGAAATTTCATGATTAGTCTAAATACAATATGTTGTATAACATACACACCACATTTTGAAGACTTAGTATAAAAAGAAAAATATGAAATAACATATTTATAATTCTTATATTGGTAACTAAATAATAAAATTTGGGGTATATTGGGTTAAGTAAAACATTAAGTCTACCAGTTTCTTTTTACCTTTAAAAAATTGTTTAAAGTACATATTCAGCCCACTTTCTATTTCTATTATATAACACAGTTCCAACCCATTCCTCTATTTTCTTGCTGGAGCCATCATTTAAAGATACAACTTGGATTGTTTCATTCCCTGTGTTAATCCTCCTGAATAGGTTATCAATCTCTTAAAGCAGGGTTGCCTCATTGTGCAATTCTACAATACAATAAGAATGGTGCCACCTTCAGTTGTACAACTCTACAGTTAAAACAAGATTAAATTCTTTACCATGGTGTAAGAGTTCTCTCAATCTCTTTTAACATCTTTATCCCACATCACAGCCTGCTCCACCATTGAACTGACCACTTCAGCCACACATGACCCATTCAATTTCCTGACCTTATGGTGTTTAATGTGCTGCTTTTAAAGCTTGGAAACGTCCTCTTCTAAGCAATCACCTACTAATTATCAAGGCTTAGCTGAGACTTCAACTCTCTAAAAAGGCTTTTCCTTCCCTTCCCAGGAAGAACTGATTACTCCTCCTTTGTTCTTTTATAACATTTGCACTTGCCTGTATTTGTACTTATTATTTTTAAGGATTGGTTTATATGGGTGTCGCTCATATTAGTATATTAAATTCTTCAATGCAGAGCCTATGATTTATTTGATAAGCCCCCATTTTATTTCTCCAACATTTTATTCTGCAGGAATCCAATTCCTTTCCTTTAGCAAGAAGATAGAGACTTTGGTGGGGCTGCAAAATGTACCAAAGATGTTGGTGTTTTTATAATTCTTTGAAAAGTGGAGAAATATAGTTAGTTTTCATTTAAGAATATAAATGATGGTCCCCACCTTCCAGAAGATTATAATCTCATTAATAGAAAATGAGACATGCATTGGAAATATTACTTCATAAAGCATTATAAAATTATATTTAAACATAATGGGTATAATGTTTTTAAACCACAGGTGTCCAAAATATCCTACACTAGATGTTATGTTGCAGAGTCCCACATTCTCAGGAACAGTGAGAAATATTCAGTCAGAACCAGTAATCTTGTTTTTGGCATGCTGAGACATATCGAAAGAGAGAACGCATTAGTGAGCAAAAGTGGAACCCAAACTATCTTTAAAAGGTTTCTGATAGACTCAGAGTCCTCATGGTTTACAAGGAAGCAGTTCTTTAACCATATTTGCCTTTCAGCTTCAGAAAAAAAAGATGGAGACAAAAGTTATCTTCAGCAATATGGCTGACTGAGTAAGAATAGCTCAATCAGGATATGCAGCTGCCAGTTACTTAAGGATAGATTATTTTCTTTCACATTCCCACAAGCGTTTAGGCTCATATCCTTCTGGTCTAGTGCCAATTTGTAAAGGG
Organism: Tolypeutes matacus; assembly: GCA_026826555.1. Classification (NCBI taxonomy): domain Eukaryota; kingdom Metazoa; phylum Chordata; class Mammalia; order Cingulata; family Chlamyphoridae; genus Tolypeutes; species Tolypeutes matacus. Next base: position 1,134,762 of record JAKSZT010054489.1, read on the forward strand.
TTTCTTGGACAGTGGGAAAGGCACTGATAGACAATCAAACTAGATTCTTGAACCAAGTATATATATTTTAGAACTATAACTGGTTTAAAGATGCCTATTTATGTTTCTACTATGTGAAAATATAGTTGAACATAAGAAAGATCTGATTATTTTATCTGTGATCATCAAAATTGATAGCTTACATTTAGTGAATGGTTTTTACATGCCACACATTGTGCTAAGGATTTATGTATATTATTTCACATAATTATCCTCACAACTCCATAAAGTACACAGGTATCAATTAGGGATCTTGGGCACAATCAATAAAAACTAACCACCTAATTAAGCAAAAAAGATACTTAATAAAAAGCTTTTGGATCCTCTCAGATTAAACAGGAGCCTGGAGGACCACCAAGTTTGGAAACAGAAAAAAAACAAGGATACTCTGGGGTCTGAGAAGCCAGAAAGCTAGAAATCTATACATGTACAGAATAGTCTGATAAAGACATCACTCTGTCACTACTACTGCTATAGAGAATGACCTCCAATAATCCCCTTCATCCATACATCACTCCCTCAAGACTAAAAGTCTCAGAATAGAATATCTGATTGGCCAATCACAGGCCAAGCACTCTCTCCATGGCAGCACTTGAGTAACTGAGGAAGGGTCTTCTCTCCTTCATATTCTCTTGTGGGAGATGCATACAGGAAGTACCTTTCCACCATGATTATACACTATTGGGAAGGATAAGGAGTGTTTTTACCGAACAGAGATCAAGGTGCTATTATTAAGTAGACATGGGTGCTAAGAAACCAAAAAATAACAACCATGCACTACAACCCTAACTCTTTTGCTTACCAGCATCTTCACTTTTATCTCATATTTCCAAATACACTCCCACCTGATAAAGTGAAATTATCTCCAACAAAATTAAAAATAAACTCATCCTTCTCCCAGGATTGACTTTGGTTTCAGTTTCTTAGTGCTGTGATAAAAAACAAATAGAATAAAAAACAAAAACAAAAACAAAAAACAAATAGAGATTCTTTAAGCATAGTTAGTAAAAGTATCTGATCTTCAGTCTGTACGTACTGTACAAATTTAGGGTTTTGAGTTTATCATTGTCTTACTTTGGCTCATTCCATGCCATCAGAGGCTGCCAAATACCTTCCAGTTCCTGAATACTTCACAACCCTCAAAACATTGTCAGTGGAAGCTATGTGCACCAGAGAGATATGCCTTCAAAAGACACTTGGTTATAGGTGATCATAAGTGATAACATATTTTTTCCCCCAATGTGAACAGAAGCTGTCAGTTCCTCATCTTAAAATACAAATGGTATTTTCACCACCTTATGCTTCACTTTGACTAAATTAAGAAATCAACTACCCAAATTTGTCCAAGAGTCTTTGACCCTACATCCATGCTCTGGTAACAGTTTATTTCTCAATGGGATTCTCGATTCCATAAAACAACAACAGCAACAACAATAATAAAATCATGGGCAAATTTAAGAAACAGTAGAGAAGATTATTGGAAGGCTTTTAGAAGCCCACAAAATTGGTGGAAATCGAAATACTTGATTTGTAAATGGACAAGTACTAAGATATCCCCATATTATTAAAAACCAAGGAAATCTATCCACTCTTGATTAGAATGACCGAACCATGCCGCATAGGATGTAGTTCTTTAGAAACCTCTATTGAAAGCCCTTTTGTGAGCACAGAACCTCCACTTCCTCAACATCTCAATTACTGGAAACTCTGCTTAGTTCTTTAGCTTCTCAACATCTGCTTTCTACTTTGCTTCTTGGAGTATTGCCCATGTAAGAGTACCTATGGATTTGGCCTTGGAAGGAAATTGTAAGAGAAATATTGGGCTCACTTATCTCCAGTTCCCTCTTCTCTGGGTTAATACTTTGAATCCTGAATACCTCGCCCAATTATACTGTTATAAGTTTCTGGCTGCTTCCTTTAGCTTCTTTCTCTGTACAAATATAGGTAAATGCCCTATAGGGAAATTGGTGGCAAATGTGGGACTCACCTCAATGTGTTTCTGTTTATTCTGGGATTTCAGTCCCTTAATTCTGGCTGTCTTGTCTGCTATTTGATGTTTCAATCAGTTGCTTTTATATTTTGCCCAGATTTCAAGATAATGTTTTCAGGAGCGTTAGTCTATTTGAAGCTACTCCATTATAACTCTCTAGTACCTGAGTTTTGTTTAGATGTCTTTGAGATCTGAATCTCAATAAAGATTAAGAATCTGAATAAAATTCAGATTTTGCTAGTTGGGTTACCTGATAGAGGATGGAATCATTCACCAAGATAGCAGAAACAAGAAGAAGAAAAAGTTAGAAGGGTTGCAAAGAGTGAATGGTAAATAATAAGTATAGTTTAGGGATATCATGAAATACTACTAGAAGGAAAAAAGAAGGATGAAGCATGCAATGCATCATTAATGTCACGTATACTAAATGTTATGTGACATATATGATTATGTTACTTGATTATAAACAAATTTGCCATGCTCACATAACTGTAAGTTTGATCTCTGTCTCTTATAGCAAGGTAAGTCACACATATGGAGCTCCTATATACACACACACATGGGCACTCACACACAAATGAAAAGAGCAAATATAGCAATATAATTTATTTATGTTGGTGCTTCCAATGAGGCCATAGAAAAATTAGTTTTTTTTTTTTTTTTTTTTTTTTTTTTACCATAAATCACTTCATTTCAAACATTTCTCAGACTACTAATCAAGAATTCTAAATAGTTGCCTGAAATACTTTACTCAACCAAACTTATGAAGTCAAAGAATTTACACATAAGTCTAGAGTAAAATGGTAAATTCATAGTTGTAGCACGCATTGGTTCAAAGCATTGGACCATGTTCAATTCTAAGAGAATATGATAGAAATGGCATTTCTGATGCTTTATCAGTTTTTCATACTCAGCAGTCTAAGTTTTGCCCAAAAGGTTTGGCAGAACAGAAATTCCAGAGCGCACAGAGCTTGGAAACAAGACTTTGAGCCTCTTTTCCAATGGCTGATCCATGATCTTGACTTTCTTTTGCTCATTAGATAATAAATTTTAAAATGCATTGATATGTTCAAAACTCAGTCTGCATTCTCAAGTTAATTATTGTCTTCCAACCTAAGTACTATTTTTTGAACAGAACTTTAATAAAAGAGCAAGTCTGGAAAGATTTTATATATTAAAATTTTCAGATATTGAAGAGAGTTCACAGAGGTCTAGTGGGGGAAATACTTTTCAAACAGATATCTGTTCCAAAGGTCATAAGGTGTACTCAGAGCCTTTAAACTAATTAGATTGAAAGGCTTGATTCAGCAAATGCAGTTTACTTACTACAAACCACATTTGACCTCCCCCAAGTTTGTCAATGATTTCCATTACTTGTGACATTAGTAAGATGCCTCCAAAATTTTTCTTGGATTTCTTCCTCCTTGGATATGGCCCATTGCCCGTCTTCTTATAGTCATTAGCAAATGTACAAGGTTCCTAAGTGCTTTACAGTAGTATGTTCTTACCTTTAAACTTGCCTTTATAAATGGGAATATTTTCTTTTACTTAGTATCTAGTGAATACACTTTCTGGCATTGGTGACCAGTGACATGATTGTGAAATTCATAAGCAAAGGGAATAAATTAATTTTGTAATTTAGCTTACTTATAATTTTAAACAAAAGTCATGTAGTGGATGTCCTATATGGAACAAAAGAGTTTAGTTAATCTGATTGTTAACCATCAGAACTAATTATTTCATCAACATTATACAGATCTCATTTCTCTTGAATATGCAACCAGAAGCAGTTTTAAAAACTTAAGTAAAATTAAGGAGAGGTGAGTGGGGGGTGAAGCACTTGGAAATTTCTGTTCATTTCCATGTGGTTCAGCTAAGCTCCTTATTTCAGTTCAAATTCCAGCACATTACACAAGTCATAGAAAGGTGTGGTATGTATTTGGAGGATAGAAACTAATTCAGTTGGCTGTCTGGCTCACAGAGATTCCCTCTTCTCTAAGAATGGGCAGGTAATTCAACTGTATCTACACCCCTACCCTAGTGTCCATAGACATTTGCCTGACCCAGGCCAACTTCATGCAACAGTCCTGTGGAAATTTAAGCTTTAATGGATACTCAATTTGGCCTGAAGTCACTGGAGCTGAGCCACCTGCACCCAAGGAAGAGAAAGAGGCCCCTGAAATCCTGCAATAGTCCTAAAAAAACCCCAAAAGTCAGTTGTCAGTTCTTCCCTCAGTTCGATTAGCTACTCCAAAATATTTCTAATGAATTATTTTCTTTCTCAAAAGCCTCATATGCCATAAGTAGGACTATAACTAAAATGTTGTGCAACTGGCACAAATATAGCATGATGCTACCTCTTTTGCCCTCTCTTGTCAATGCATCTATTATCCACAGAGAGGCAGAATACTGATGAAGGGTAGAGAATTCTGTGATCCAGTCCAGGCCCCAAAATTTATCTAGCTATGTAAACTTGGACAAGGCATAATTTTCTCAGTTTCAGTTCTCTCATCTGTAAAATAGCAAAATAATACTACAACTTATATAGTAGTAGGAATCAAATGAGCTAATATAACTAAAGTGTTGGAAAACACTATATAAGTATATCTATTGCTCCCATAGGTAACTGTATTACTAAGATAAAAAGAGGAATCAGAGCTCGGGGCAAATCCAAAAGCAAAAGTTAACAGAGGCAGACTAATGTTAGGGTTCTGGGATAGACCAAAGGTTAATGTACTGGAATTTCCACAGACAATTGCATTTAGTGGCAGAGCCTCTTTCAAAAGACTATGTAATTGTTTTCAAAGGTAGCCCCTGGATTTAAAAAAAATGGCCTTCAGAGTCTGAAATGTTATGCCATCTCTCCTGCAGAGACATTGAAAGAGAACAAATCTTGTCTTTATACTGAGTGGGAATTAACCCTGAGAATTACTAAGATCTTAATCAGGTAGTACCATGCCTGCCCTGGCTATTTAAGTTTCTTCATTTTCTTAAAGAAAATAAAGTAGAGATAGATACGCTTGAAAGCATGCAAACTTCAGGATTGTGGCATGATGAAATTATGTCAAATAACAAAAAGAATTCCTTAACTAAGATATTAATAAAAGGAAAAATGGTCCTTGGCACAGGAAACACTGTAGCTTGATACCTAGTAATATGAGTAATTAATGGAAATAAGTTATTTTAAAACTTTTCAAAATTTTGGTTTAATTAAACAAAGAGTCACAAAATATTTCTTATTTCTTTTTATGCTGCATAGTTAACTCTTTGGATAAAACACCACTTGAGCATTATTAACAAAACATTTTATAATTTAATGCATCACAATAATGGTATGCTGGATGTGTTGGATAAGCCTTATAAAATTAGTGCAATTTGGATATGATTAAAATAGTCAAAATGTATGTAAAAGTATGACCACTATTCCAATCTAACTTACAATTTATTGGAAAGACAAATGTGCACATTCAGACAATTACAACATGCTGTAATGACCATTATAATAAGTAGAAGATGAAATGGCAACAGGAAGCTAAGAGGTCCTAAGTCTCCCTGTGAGAGCCAGGGAAGACTAGCGAAAAAGTGACGCTGGAGCCAGTGTTAATTAAGTAAGAAGCAGTTTGTGCAAAGACATGAAGGCAAAAGGAACATTTCATCTTTAGGGAACTCAAATTGATATGATATTTCTGAACCTTAAAACATCAGAGAAGATGCCTAAAGAAAAAACTGGAGTGTAGACAGGGAGAAAATAATGAAAGAACTATGCTATGCCTAGGAGTCAACATTTTTATCTAAAAGTGATGGAAGAGCCATTGAAGAATATTTGAAGCAGTTTCATTATGACTTGGAAAGTACAAGTTCTTTATTCATAGGACTCAAGCTATAAGTCATTTAAGCATTCAATGAATGAGTAAATGTTAATTAAATTTCAGTACAAACATTAAGTTTTAAATATCTTGACACTTGAATCTTATTAATTGACTCCCAAACTCCCCAATTCAATATTTAAAATGTGATTTCAGATTTAGGAATTATTCCTGGAGGAAATGATTATTGAGCAATATTTTTTAAAGTGGGAGAAGGTATATTATTTGGGAGAAAGAAAGAGGAGGGTAGAATACCAAGAAAGGAGGAGAGAGCCATAGGGGCAGGTATAGGTGGGAAGTGGACAGGAGCAGGTTTGCATGGCTGCAGAGAAGCCATGCTTGAGGGCCTGCGAAATGATGATAGCAGTTAGGTGTGCAGGGAGGGAGGTAGCTAATTGGTAGAGACCCTTGAAACCCATGATTAGGAATTTTAATTTAATTCAAGAGATAATTGGAGCTATGGGCTTCTAAGAAGGTGGGTGAGATGATCAAAATGATGCTTTAGGACAATGGTTCCTGTTGCTCTGAGCAGGGTGGATCAGGCAGGGAGGATGATCTGAGGTCGTTTCAGAAATCCAGGGCTGAGAAAGATGTGGCCTAGAGCAGACGCTGAGGATGGGATGGAAGGAGCAGAGCTGGAATATATTATGGAGGATAAACATTTATTCCTTCTTTTAGAACAAGACACTGGGTTAGGTGCCAGAATACCATGGTGAACAGGCATGGATATTGAGTCAGAGAGACACAGACAATTAAGCAGTTATAATATGGTGAGATAAGTGCCCTGACTAGAGAACAGAGAAATATGAGAGCACACAGCAGGAGCAACACCTGAGTCAGAAGGAGGGACACAGGTGGTCAGAGAAGTCTTCCCTGAGGAAGTAACATTTAAACTGGGAACTTAAGGATGAGTCAGTAATTAACTGAGTGGGGGCATTAAAAAAATGTTCCAGAAAGGAAGCCTCAAGATGAGAGAGCAGGAGCAGAGCTGTGAGCAGAAGGAATATTAGTTCCAGTGGGAACTTTTGGGGGTAATAAGCAAGGTGGGACCAGACCAACGGGGACTATGAACTTTATTCTAAGGGCAGCAGAAGGCCAGAAGAGAGGAATGGTTCATTTTTCATATTGGAAAAATCTCTGTAGCTATGTGAGAAAGATGGGATGGGGGGCTGGTTAGGATGGGAAACTGGGAAGCCTGTCTAAGGGACAGATGATGCATTAGTGGAGATGGAGCTATGTGTATACATTCAAGAGCTATTTAGATAAAACAAAACAAAAAGATTAAAACAAAATTATGCACTCCATTTAACTCTGATTTTAGAACAAACCATAATATATTGTGTCTTAACACCAACACTGTAACATTTACTAATTATTTTTTTATTTTTTTTTTTATTTTTTTTTTTTTTTTTTTTTTAATTATTTTTTTAAACTTCAGTTTTACTGCATTTTCACAACATATCAGACTTCACCAAATATATGCCTTACTATTGTATTATATTACTGCTTTACTGTGTATCTCAATAAAGCACGCAGGTATGTTACAAAAAAAAAAAAAAAAAAAAAAAGAGCTATTTAGAATGTAGAACTGATGGGATGAGAAAGACATTGAAAGGAAGAGAGAGTAGGAGGGAGTGTCAGAGGGGATGTCATCAGTCCAGGGAAGGAAGGGTCTTACCTAGGGACACACAGCCAGCCTGTGGAAGCATAACAAGAAAAAAAAAAAAAAAAGAGATTTCAGAGTAGCTACAAAGCACTTAAAGTCACCAAGTGCCACAAAGCTATTGAGGATAAAAAAGAAAATTAAATATTCCTCAAAGGCAAATTACTATCTCTAAAACCCTAGTACATTCAGAAAGGAACCTAGATTAAGGATGAAGATATCTTAGTTCTAGAGATCTTGTTATGTTTTCATTTTCTAACCACCTATTAGAAGAACATGACTTAAAGCTAAGAAGAAAAGTGCTGATTAATGCATCTTTCCTGATGAAAGAACAGTTTAGAGCAGCAGCAATAAAATTTAGAAATGTAATTTCTTTATGTTATTAACATTAACTTTTTTATTAAGACCATAAAATATTTGGAATTAAAGGATATAATTTGTATGTTAACATCCAGACCATCTGTTTCCATGTACTTGTCACTTAATTTGAATGATAGCAACAGATAAGTAAATTCTGTTTTTTGGATCTCCTGAATAATGACAGTTTAAAATCATTTCCATGGCAAATCTCTTATGTATATAAAATATATATTCCTGATTTCACTTTAGAAAGGGAATGATTGGTGAAAAGGAAACAGAACTTAGCATTAGCACATTAAAAAGATCACAGACTCTTTAAAACAAGCTGTGCTTATATCAAAACAGAATATCAGCTAAAAAAGAAGACAGCTGTGTAAGTTACAATACAGCTTGACTACTCTAAAAGAGACTGTGATGGTTAGGCTAATCTGTCAACTTGGCTGGGTAATGGTGACCAATTATTTGGTCAAGCAAGCACTGGGCTAATTGTACTGCAAGGACATTTTGTGGACTTAAATCATCAGTGAGTTGATTGCATAGATGGCTGATTACATGTACAATCAACTGAGGAGATTGCCTTCAGCAATGAGAGACATCCCATCCAATCAGTTGAAGGCCTTAAAAGAAGAACTGATTTCAGCATTCAGAGAGAGAATTCCCATCTCTATATCAGATACCCAGCTTCTCCTGGCAAACTCAGGATTTTCATTTGAGTTCCTGGCTTGCAGCCTACCCTACAGAATTTGGACTTGTGCATCCCCACAGTAGCATGACATGTTTATAAAATCTTATACTATTTGCTGATATCTCCCGTTGGTTCTGTTTCCCTACAGCACCCTGTCTATACACTGGCCAAATAAATATGCACACTTTTTCCCCCCAAACATGGAACATACTTGCCCATTTTCCAAGGGACAATCCCAAAGACTGTCATTATTGTATCCAGTTCAAAGCCCAGGAATGAGATGCCATTCTTTCCCTTAAGTCTGGATATGGCTCCTCATAAAACATACATTATATGTTACCTCTCCCCGCAATCCAGCATATACTCAGTAATGACAAAGTAAAAACAGGACAGCTGCCATAAAACTGCCATTGGGAAGAGGAAAGAATGGAAAACAGACATTAATTAGTAGTTTATAGTAGTTAAAAATTCACAATAGAGAAATTACAAAAACTATGTTCTGTCTGCCCAGAAGTGGAGTAACAGCCTTGGTTGTCCACATGGCTCTTCCTAGATCTGCCTTCTAGGGGTTGGGGCAGGGCTCCTTTGTCTGCTGTCCTCTCAGGTCTTGCTTTATACTCTGGAAAGCTGTTGTTTATTCGTTGTACATGTCCCTTGGTGATAATTCACTTCTTGAATTCTGTAGAACAGAGCTTTTAATTTGCATCGTGTGGGTGCAGTTTTAGGACTTGGGGTTGTTTGGGAATAGTCATAGGCTTGTAGTTCCACTGACATTACAATCACCTGCAAAAGTTGGCAGGCGTCTGTATTAGTCAGCCAAAGGGGTGCTGATTCAAAATACCAGAAATCTGTTGGTCTTTATAAAGGGTATTTATTTGGGGTAGAAGCTTACAGTTACCAGGCCATAAAGCATACGTTTCTTCCTTCACCAAAGTCTGTTGCCACGTGTTGGAGCAAGACAGCTGCCGACTTTTGCCAGGGTTCAGGCTTTTTGGGTTCCTCTCTTCCTGGGGCTCTGTTGCTCTCCAGGCTCAGCTCCTGTTTCCTCCACGAGGTCAGCTGTGGACTATGAGGCTCTCTAGGCTTTGCCTCTCTCCACAAGGCCAGCTGTGAACTGTCAGGCAAATGGCTCGTCTCTTTTCCTGGGGCCTTCTCTCCTTCCTCACAACCAAGCTCCTTTATGTGCTTGCTTCCTTGGTCTCCAGCATTAAAACTCAGCATCAGAACTTCAACTTAAAACAAACTCTGTCCTTTGCCATGTCTTTTATCTTTGAGACCCCACCCACCAAGGGGTGGGGCTCAATGCCCTACTGGTGGCCCAATCAAAACCTTAGTCATAATTTAATCACACCCAGAGGAACAGACCTGTTTACAAACATAATCCAATATTTATTTTTGGAATTCATACATAATGCCTAACTGCTACAACTTCTCAGACATACATTTCCAGAGAGTTATATGTACAAAAGTGGTCTTACTCATGGAATGTTCCTTAGAGCTCCTTCTAAATCCTCCTGCTCTTATGTGAAAACCGAGTGTGGGTGTAGAAAAGCTGGCATCACATTCTGGTAGTGGGTTTGGTTCTTCCTTGACTATGAAACACTAATGACTTTGTGATATCCTTAATTTCATCTATTATCTACTTACTTTCCCAATTTACAATCTCTCTTAATTTGATCCTAACCACTTTGTGGGATTTTCCTAGGCATTTACTTCTTTATGTCATTGAGCAGTTATTTGAGGTGTCTACTATATGCCAGGCACAGGGTTAATCACTGAGGATAAAATGTTGAACAAACATGAGTCCTACCACTGTGGAGTTTACCCTGGTGGGGGAGACAGACAGTAAACAAAGGACTAGTCTGACTTTTCCTCAAATATTCTTTTAATACAGTGTACAATTGAAAAGTGGAGTGTATGCATATATTTAATACTTTGAACATGGTTCTAAGTTTTATGTAATCTTTAACCTGTTAAAGAATCAATTCTCTACCTTTGATCCTTTCTGTACTCCCCTAATCTTGTATCTGACTTGTTCATAATTGCAGGTCTCTGTTAGTTTGGTGTGAGACTAATTGTTCTCCGTCATTTCATCTAGTTTCTCATGCATATTAGGTCATCTGGGGGAGAAATTTAAGTCCCTTAAGGTGGAGGTTTATAATTATTTGGAGGGGAAAGGGACATTGGCAAGTGTTTTTTTTTTTTTTTAATTAATTTAAAAAATTAAATTATTTTTTATTGTGGGTAAAAATCAAAACTTTCGCAATACATACCAATATTTGTAAAATGATATATAAATATATATGCATATATGTGCATTTACTTACAAAAATGTTATTTATATATATATAAATATATTTTAAGAGGTGCTTAGATTATCTAAAACATTATACAGAACCCACTGGGATTCCCATGTTCCCCACCTCCCACACCTCCCACCACATCCCACACAAACATCTCCCACAGTGTGGCCCACCACCCTCAATGAACTTACACATCCTGGAGCCTTGCCACCAACCATAGACCACAGTTCACACTGTAGACCACACTCTCTCCCACTCAGTTCTGAGTGGTGTGTGCTGATTTAAAATGGCTTACATCCGTTGCCACAACGGTACTCAGGACAACCTCCAACTCCCAAAGAAGCCCCTGTATTTCAACTTGGCAAGTGTTTTAGCTTGCCAAAAGCTGCTGGAAGCTATATACCAGAAATGGGTTGACTTTTACAATGGGAATTTATTAGGTTAACAGTTTACAATTCTGAGATCATGAAAGTGTCCAAAACAAGGCATCACCAGGAGAGCCTTTTCCCCAAGCTACAGCTTGGGCGATCAGGCTCATGGTAGGGCACAATCACCTGGTTTCTCTACTCTTCTCTGGGCCTTGTTGCTTCTAGTTTCTGGATAATGTGGCTTCCTCTCAGCTCCTGCTTTCTGGGGCCTTCTCTCCCAGCTTCTGGGATCCTCTCTCTCTGCTGCTTTTTTCTATGTCTGTAGCTTTTTATTCCTATGTTATTAAGAACTCCAGTAGGAGGATTAAGGCCCATCCTGGGTCACACAATCTAAGCAAGGGCCCTTAACTGGAGTAATTTGATCAAAATGTCTCACCAACAATAAGTTTACACACCCAGGAATGGATTTGCTTTAAGAACAGGATTTTTTGGGTCCACAAAAGCTTCAAACTGCCACAGCAAGAATCTGGTTATAAAAATGAGGTGGTTTTAAAGAGCATGAGTGTGAGTGCACTCACACCTGTGTGTGCACAGGCATACTTTAACATTGGTATTGGAGACCAAGAAAATGAATTACAGTGGCTGCCACTGGGACTGCTATATAATCAATAATACTGTTTAATTATTGATTAAAGACTGTAATATATCTTTAAAAGAAATTTAACAAATTAAGTTCTATACTTCCCATTAAACTCCTACTAACATACTCAAAGACTACTATTTTCAGTAAAGAGACTTTTTTTCTCTTTAATCTCTGAAGCTATCCACTAAAATTTATGCCTTTAACAGGTGTCTCCTTAAGAACTAGGATTACTGTCAAACACTATTGTGAACCATTTTCACACCTGAGCTTCATTTTGACAATTATGAATTTGTTTTTGTTATGCACTGTATACTTGCTTGGTGTTTTTACATCTTAAGTGCATTTTCCCCTTCACTACCACATGCAGTTTCTATGGTTACAAGCTCATTCTATTTCTATTTTTGCCTTTAAGAGGCCATATCGCTTCACATGGAAACAAAAGCCAAGGAACAAGCCACTTAGTCCTAATGTTCCTTCTTTGGATTTTGTTTTTAATCTAACCATCTTTAGTACACAATTAACTTCATGTTAATGAATCTGTAAATTTTTATGAAGTAAAATCCTTTGTACTGCAAGGGCACACTATTTTCTTCCTGTTTTCTGTTTCTGTCTGTCTTAAATGCTGCTTTCACGGTAGGGTCTATTTGGTCGTTGACCAAGGTTCTGATGTCGTGGGTAACAAACTACCAGATAAACTATCATTCTGAATGGCAAGTATGATTTCTAATAACATACTTTTCTTTCTTCTGTGAATCTATTGCTTTCCAATTTGAGACAAAAAATTAAAAGCCCTTCTTCTCCATTATATTCTTTCTAACCCCAACCATCCTTTTCACAAATAATTTGAAGCTATTGTCTGAGGGACACAATGCTAGTTGTTGGAGATTAAAGCCAATGAATATACTACAAATCCTGCTTTTGCAGGACCTATAATTCAGATAAACAACAGTTAAAGTGAGCCAAGTCAATGGCAAAGGATCTCTTTCAACAAGAAATGATCAATTAGGGTGGAGGTCATTATGGAAAGCTTAACAGAGGCAATGGGATGGAAACAACTTTGATAATTAAACAAAAGCTGCTAGAGACTAGATGTGGCAGCCTTATAATGGGGTGGATTTAATACTTAAAACTGCATCTGGCCACATGCAGAATGAATGTCCAGGGCCACTGTGCAGGATGGTTTGTCAGGTCCTCGGGAAGCTAAGTATAAAATTGCCATATGATCTGGCAATCCCAATACTAGGGATATACCCAGAAGAATTGAAAGCAGGGATGAGAACAGATATATGCACACTAATGTTTATAGTGGCATTATTCACAATTGGTAAAAGTTGGAAGCAACCCAAGCTTCCATCGATGGATGAATGGATAAAGAAAATGTAGTATATATGTATAATGGGATATTATTCAGCTGTAAGAAGGAATGAAGTAATGACACATAAGGAAACATGGATAACTCTTGAAGACCTTATGTTGAGTGAAGTAAGCCAGTCACTAAAGGACAAATATGGCATCATCTCACTGATATGAACTAAAGATATTGAGGAGACATACAGAAGTAGATCTGGGAAACAGGTTACCAGGAGATAGAAAAGGAGTAAAGAGTGGGGAGCCAATGCTCAATCTTGGCAGAATCTGATGTGGATGGTAGTATCTTGGCAGTGGATGGGCATGATGGTGATGCAGCAATATGGGTGAGGTCAGCAGTGCTGGAGTGTGGTGTGAGCAGGGTTGAGCTATTCATGGAGCTGGGGGAGGGTTGGAGTCAGGAACAGGTGAACTCTGGAGAGGTTGAGGACTGTGGTTGAGAATACAATTGTGGGAGTGTTTTTTGGCAACTATGGCAGGGTCACTGGTGCAGGGTGTGGTGGGGGAATGTGTTGGGAAGGGTGCACCTTGGGCATGCCACTATGGAAAATGAATGTGTTCATGTTGTCATAGAGTGTTATCTCAGTGAGTGGAGACCACACAATAACCAACAAAATATTAAAATCCCATCCTGGAGATTCTATTACATTATCAAATAGAGTGGCAAGAATCTCTTGAGTAGATAGGAACTGCCTAATAAAAGGAAACAGACCAATATGACAAGCTCTTAATATTAATGCATGTACTTATGAACCTTATTCCTGTAAAATTGTAACTTAGCCTAATAATAACTAAAGCCTAAGAATTATGACCTGAAAACCTCCTTGTTACTCAAATGTGACCTCTGTCTAAGCCAAACTCAGTAATTATACTCACTACCTTCCTCCCTGGCATGGGACATGATTCCCAGGGATGAACCTCCCTGGCACCAAGGGATTAATACCAAGCACCAACCAGTAATGCATTTAGAATAAGACCCTGACCAAAAAGGGAAACATTAAATACAAAAGAGTTTTTACAGCTAAGAAATTTCAAAGTGAGTTGGGAGGTCATTCCAGAGGTTACGCTTTTTCATGTCTCAGGCAGATATCACTAACTGTCATAGTATACAAAGCTTTAAACAGGGTTACTTCTGAGGGCTGTACAGAATTCTGGACACTACAGGCAAGGCACACAACCCCATGAAATCAGTACCCCATCAGAGGGCTTTACCTTGGAAAATATGATAATCTATTTCCCCAATGTAACAGAGTTAGACTCATTTATAATTACCCTACATGTGATTCTTCTACCCCTTTTATTTGAACCTCTAATTAGCAGTATACCCATTAAATATATGTCCCAAAAAACTTAAATCTTCAGTCTGTTCATTTTCTGGTTGAGCCCTGAATCTCAGCATAGTTGTGGTCAACACCTAATCTCCAGTTCATCAGACTCGCTCAGGACAACTAACAAAATGATAATGATGGACAACCCCCAACCCTGAAAATAAAGAGTATCTACAACTGCAAGCAAAACAATTCCTTCCATCTTCCTCCTAAGATCTAAGCTCCCTTTCAGTATGAAGCAGTGCAGGCTTTACCATCCCCAAATCCTCAAGATTGAGGAATGAACAAAAATAAGGGATAAAGCAACTCTATTAGTCAGCCAAAATGGGTGCTGATGCAAAGTACCAGAACTCTGTTGGCTTTTACAGAGAGTGTTTATTTGGGGTAGAAGGTTACAGTTACCAGGCCCTAAAGAGTCCAACTCAAGGTACTGTAAGAGTTAGTTTCTAACCCACAGTCTGTTACCACGTGTTGACACAAGATGGCAGGCGATGTCTGCGAGGGTTCAGCCTTCCTCCTTTCTCTTAAGTCTCCATGGTCCCAGCTGCTTCCGATCTCAGCTGTAGGCTGGCATAAGGCTTGTCTCTCTCCCCAGAGCTCATTTCTTTCTGGGCTTACCTGCTCTGATCTCTCCACAATGTCAGCTGTAGACTATCAGGCTCATCTCTCTTCCCAGGGCCATGTCTATGGAGCACTCTCTCTTCCTGCTTTGTCTGCTTCTGTATGTCTAATTCCATGTGAGAGTCTGTTTTATCAGCCCCAGGGGGCTGCAACTTGATGCTGAGTCAAACTCTAATAATGTGGTTGAATCAGAATCCTAATCTTAACATAATTTAATCAGACGTCTCAGTTGAATCTAATATAATCAAAGGGTTACCACACCAGAGGAACCGAACAGTTTACAAACATAATCTATATATCTTTTTGGAATTCATAAATAATATCAAACTGCTACAGCAATCATGGACCAAAGTAGACATTATTATTGTAACAACAGAAGAACCTGTAATATTGATATAAAGATAGTGGTTACCAGAGGTTCTGAAGGGAGGGAGAACATAGGACATTTTAGAGCATTGGAATTGTCTACATGATATTGCAATGATGGATATAGGTTGTTATATATTTTGTCAAAACCTATAAGATTGTACAGGGCAAAGTGTAAACCATACTGTAAACTATAGACCTTGATTAGTAGCAATGTTTCAATAGTTGTTCATCAATTGTAACAAATGTACCCCACTGATGTAAGATGTTATTAATAGGGGAAAATATGGGAGGGGGAGGGGATTGGGTATATGGGAAGGCCCTATACTTTTGATGTAACTTTTCTGTAACCTAAAACTTCCTTAAAAATAAAGTTTATTATATGAATAAAATAAGGCAGATAAGTCTAAGAACTGGAAATCTGATGAGGGATCATATAAATATGGGATTCTTCAGAGTAAATAGAGTAGGCCTGGAATGCCAAAGGTAAGTAGAATTACAATTTTAGATGGGTAGATATGTAGATAAACCACGAATAATAGTTATGATTAGACTGTGTGAAAGTATTCAATTCTAATGTAAATTGTAACTACAGAAGAAGGTCATGGGGGGTTACTGAATTTTTTTTGGTAGGAACTATCTTATAAAAACAGTAATTAATGAATACTAGTCACAGAATGCTGGAGATGTTGAAAGGAAAAACTGAAATGAGGGATGTGAAATATAAAGCAGTCTCACCATTATCAAATTATTAAAGGTCAAAAAGAAAGTGCCACCCAGTACGTGTGAGAGAAAAATAAAATGCATGTGGCTGCTGAGAATGGATATTGCTGCAAACTTTTTAGGAAAAAATACTAAAAATATGTGTAATGTGTAAACCCATTCTGTTTGTCTCTAAGATACCAATTCAGGGAATTTTTGTTAAGGAAATTAAAAAGTTTCAAAAAGCCACACAGAAAAATTCTTCTGTACAATTATTGCAGTACTTTTTAAATAATTAAAACAGAAGAATTGGTTTAATAAATTCTAGTATGTTCTCGTAAAACAATAGTATAAAGCCATTACAACAATGTTATAGTTATTTAATAATAAGCAAAATTCCATAATTATATTGCAAAGTAAAAATGCAGATTATGTAACGGAATTTACAGAAAAACTAAACTATGTAAAATATGCATAGAAAATCATATTCATGATAACTTCATTTCCTTCTCTAAATTTTCCATGGTTGAAATAAAGATTATGGAGAAACAAAGAAATTACTGAAAAGAAAAAGCAATAGTAGTGTGACAATTAGGCTAATGTGTCAACTCTGCCAGGTAATTGTGTTCAGGTGTTTGGTCCAGCAAGCACTGGGCTAACTGTAATACAAGAGCATTTATGGACTTTGATCACAAGTGCGTTTCCTGCATGGATGGCTGATTACATCTGTATCAATCAGGGAGACTGCATCAGCAAAGGGTGATGATTTTATCCAATCAGTTGAATGCCTTAAAAGGGAAAGTGATTTCAACATTCAGAGAGAATTTTCCAGCTCGTCTTTGGACAGCCAAATTCTCCCAGAAACTCACCAAGGACCTTTCATTGGACTTTCATCAGAGCCCCTGGCTTGCAGCCTGCCTGCAGAACCAGGACTTGTGCATCCCCACGGTTGCATGAGAGACTCTTATAAAATCTTATATTATTGACAGATATCTCCTGTTGATTCTGTTTCCTGAGAGAACCCTGACTAATACAGCTTGGTATCAGTTTTTGATGTTGGAATTTTGATGTTGGAGAGAAGGCCCCGGGAGAAGAGTAGTGAGCTGTTTGCCTGATTGTCTACAGCTGACTTTGTGGAGGAAACAGAGGAGCTAAGAGAGAGAAAGGGAGCCCCCAGAAGAGAGAAACCCAAGAAGCCTGAACCCTGGCAAACGTCAGCAGCTTCCTTGCTCCAACATGTAGCAACAGACTTTGGTGAGGAAAGAAACTTATACTTTATGGCCCAGTAACTGTAAGCTTCTACCCCAAATAAATACCCTTTGTAAAAACCAACCAATTTCTGGTATTTTGCATCAGCACCCCTTTGGCTGACTAATATAAGTAGATATTTAGACTTAAAGTAATAAAGGGATGAATCAGTATGTTGGTTGAAACACAAAATAAAGAACAAGGTCTAGGAATATTTATTACAAATTCCAATATTCATTGAGTACTTACTTTGATCCACATTTTGTTAAAAACTTTAAATATGTCACACAATTTAATCCTCATAATAAGCTTAAAAGGTCAAGGCCAATATCATACCCATTTAACAGATAAAAGAGTTTAAGTTGCCACAGGTTTTCCTGAGCAAGCTCTTCCGCCAAGATCCAGACCCACATCTGTTTAATTCAGAACACCATACAATAATTCAAGATGCTCTGAAAAGAGTAGGATGGTTGAAGTCATTGGGATAGATGAGATCAGTAAAAGAGATGAGAAGGTCAAGAAGAAAAATCATGTGGAAAGATTGTAGTTGAGGCATGGAGGAAGAAGGGCTTCATTGCTAATGCAAACTTGCTTGAACCTGATCACCTGCCCCCCAGGGTGCAACTTTTGCTTTGGTCAAATCACCGACTTAACATCTCTGACATTGCTCTCAGCACCAGCGCCATTCCTTTTCCTCATAGAATTCCCTTTTTCTGACATGCCTCTTTATCCTGGGAACTCAGCTGAGTTTTAACAACCCTCCCAACCCTTGGCTAGAAGATTTCCCAGAAAACACCAGTGCATACTGCTCTTAACTTTGCTAAGTGTTCTTAAGAAGCTGTGATGTGGAGTTAATAGTCAAGATAATTCTAGCTTAGATTATTCTAACATTATTCTAACATTATTCTAACATTATTGAGCAGTTAGCCTGAGGTTCAATCAATTCCTGAAATGGAAAGGAAATATCTGGTTGCATAAATAATCAAAACTCTTCTATTCAAGGTTCTTGCTATGTAGACCTTGAGCAGAAATAGGAAAAAATAGTATATTCTTGTGTTATATTTATTAGCAGCTGAATTGAAAAAGAGACTTCCTAATAATTAATAAAATTCACTGATTTCCAAATCTCTCAGTCCGTCTGGGTTTTTCCATGTTGCATTAGACTTGGGAAAGAAAATGGAATCTTTCTTTTGTAACCATTCTTGGTTTACATACCATGTTATTTTGTGCCATTTGCTTTGTTTTTCAGGTTAAACTATTTCTAGCTTGACTGTCTTCAGTATGAATAAAATGAACAGCAGAAGTTAGGAGACTTCCAAAGTCACTGTTTGTTGATGTTCAGAGCATCACCTCCATTATGTAAGGCCAATGAAAGTATCTATGTCCTTGGTCAACAACGTCAAGACTCCCATACCCAAGATTCATGTGTGAGGGCAGATTTAATTGCCACAGATATTACTTACTTATGTGAGGCAGATATGCCCATTTTATTAGCTGCTGAGTTGAAAAAACAACAACAGAGACACTAATAATTAAATGCATTGATTTCCAAATCTTTCAAACGGTGGTGAGTATGTCACAAAACAAAATTTCATTTCCAGTCTTTCTTTTGCTGTTAATTAGACTTGAACAAATAAGAAGAGTAGTAAATGTGATTGGATAACAAGGTCTAGCTTCACAAGATGTATGTATGTCTTTTTATGGATATAATGTGCTTGTTAGGAATATGATCTATCTTAAAAGTTAAGATATACCATAGGCAGAGAGGATTTAAAAATATATAATTATATATTTTTTCTGTTTATTTTCTTTGTCATAAAACATTTGAAACCTTAATAGGAAAAAATAAGTACTTTTCAATTTTGGTTGTTTGATTTAATGTATTGGTGTTATTTAATATATGAATATATTTTATACTTTTATCCATTCATTTAATGGGTTTCAGAAGCATGAAGATGCCATTATCTAGTTCATAGGAGTGTGTGTGTATGCCTGTTTTCATGTAATGTAAGAGGAAAAAAGTAGAATGTCTCTACTTGATATAGGGAAAGTTATCAAGGGAGAAAGGAAAAGTAAACTCAGAATTCTTAGGACAGTTCTTATAAAACTATGAATTATCTAGATTTTCCTACTAAAGCTATTTTCAAGACTAAGAAGAGAAAATAATTTATTTTTGAAGACCAGGGTTAAAATCCCATCACTGCTGCTAACTTACCTTGTGTAATTCACTCAATGACAATTTATGCTTTGGGTTCTTATTCTGTGGCTGAGTGTCTTTTAGGAAAAAAGAGGGGTTGGACTGGATCCAGGTCAGCACACACATGGAGCCCATGCCAGCTATCGCACCCCTCTGCTGGCTGTGGAAATCTTCACTAGGTGATGATGGCATTCTTTCCAAAACTGCAACTATCATCACTATCTTCCTGAGCACAGTACTCCCGGCAGCCACAATGTCAGAGTTTTGTCACATACACAGAAACCTGTTTGCTATCCTTGGAAAACATTCACTAATGTCCTTCTGGGCTCTAAATTCTACATTTCACAATAGTGAAATATTAGTTTGGGGTTAAATTTATTATTCATTTTAACTATACATTATGTCTATTTTAATACTTGTATCTTCAGGCTTGTAACTGTATATTATACTTATTAGATACCTGTCCTAAGATTCTTTGTAATCAGAACATTAAACTTTGTAACCTAAAATTCAAGATTGGTTGATTTCTGTCTTGATTTTGAGATACAGTTTTATCTCTGATTTTATCTAAAATCTAAATCTGTCACTGGTTTCAAATCTACCATTCTTCCATTGAGAAATACAGTCCACTAAAAATCAAATTTGCTTTATCTTTTTCTTTTCAAGAGTTCATGACATGCTTTTTGTTGTTGTTGTTGTTAATATTTGACCCCTTTTAAACCCTTATTTCACAGACTTACCCCTCAAGAGTTGCCCAAACTACCCTGATAGTTGTATTACTCTCCTAGGGCTGCTGTAACAAGTTGCCACAATATTGGTGGCTTAAAACAACACATATTTGTTCTCTTATAATACTGGATAGCAGAAGTCCAAAATCAGTTTCACTGGGAAATCAAGGTGTCACGTGCTCCCTCTGGAATTTGTAGGAGAGAATTCATTTCATTGCTTTTCCTGGCTTCTATAGCCGCATTCCTCACATTCCTTGACTTCTGGCCCCTTCCTGCATCTCTAAGGCCTGCAGCATAGCATCTTCAAATCCTTCAAATTGCCTTCTCTCTTATTAAGACACTTGTGATTTTACTTAGGCCCACACAGATAACCTGGGATAATCTCTGCATCTCAAGATCCTGAACTGAATCACATCTGTAAAGTCTCTTACACCACGTAAGGTAACACTCACAGGTTCCAGAGAAGATCTGGATAACTTTGTGTGTCATTATTCAGCCTACCAAAGATGACTCAGGGAGACACAGGATAGATTACCCAAAGTAAGGAAAGCAACATTCAGCCAGATTCACAAATGCATTTACAGTAACTTGAGTTCTGATGCCCGGAAATGTCATGGCTTCTCTAGTAACATCCAAGTAATAATACAATGCTACTTTGGCTCCAATGTTGGTTTGAGGATTTTTCTTTTTGGTATGATGATGTATTTTTAATTAAATCACACCTGCAACCTGAAGCCTATATGCATGCCCAATTACATTTAACCCCTATTATGAGAGCTCTTCCTCATAGTTAGTATTATGCCAGAGAGATGAAATTCAATTATGGAAAAAATGATGAAAAATTGATTTGTTCATTCAACAGGTATTTATTGCATACCTTCTATTTGCCAGGCACTGATCTTGGAACTGTGGCTATATGAGTAAGCAAAATAGTCAAATCCCCTGCCCTTGTTATGCTTGCATTCTAGTTGAGGGACCATGAAATATAATAATATCCTACTAGTTCTGGAACGGCATGAAAATCAATTTTAGGTTGCGATAGAACATGGAAGCAAAGAATGTTTGGTTACTAGATTATCCTCATAATTTTTTCCACCCTCTCCTTCTTTCTTTACCCACCCTACCACACATATGCACACTATTAAAAACTTGTAGTTCCTCCACACCTCCAGAGATGTTGAAAGCCAAATTTCTGAACAGTTTGAGCTCATAAGGTCAGCCTCATCCACTGTATCGATAACCTAACAGATAAGTATGCTTTCCTCAGAATGTCAGGTAACATTTGAAATCCTGAAAAATATGCCAGAGTTTCTATGTACTACATAGAATTGAATTGGACATCATCTTTGACCATCTTCTGGAAAGTTTGCTGTTTCTACCTATAAAATAATTAAGGCTTGTAGAATGTGTGCTTTAGAAAAAAGGAACAATGGACCATTGTCATAAAATGAATGTTAAAGAACTTCCCTCCCCCAAGTACATAGTATTAGGGGTCTTCAAAATGGTACTTACTGAAATTTGATGAAGTTAGCAATCAGTAGCATTATAATGTGAGCCCTCAGGAGACTGTGAAGTGAACTTTGATCATCTGATCTTTCCCCCAATTTAGTGTTTTATTTTTGCAAAACAAGCAATAGATGAGAGATAAGTAAATTCAAAGATATGACTCCGTCATTCTTTGAGGAGATGTGTTCTCTAAAGTATATTATTTTCACTTGTAAAATTAGAGATTCTATAGAAATTATTTTTAACATTCTAATTATACATATTATAATGTCAATTGTGATATAATGGCCATTGGGGCTAAATTTCATTTAACTAATGCAAATAATTGATGATTTCTTCTTGACACTCTGGTAGTTCAAATAAATTATCATGCATCCTAGTTTAAAAGTTTTGTAAATGTTTATATGGGCTATTTTTAAACTATCAAATTTTTAGAAGTAAATCTGCCTTAACGTATCTGACTCTCTAACATAGCATTTGGCTACGTCTTTGTTCATGGCTAGTGCTATGAATATACATAAAAGAGGGATATAATCTATGATTTTTCTCTCTTCAGTATGTCAAAGGTTAACTGTGGACTTGCATATCAGATATATCTTCAGAGTGAGGAATGGGGGATTGCAGTCTATGAAGCTGTGTTTCTAGTTTCTTATAATAGAACCGTACTCTTAGGACTTTATCTACTGCACAGTAAACTTTCTGAGACCCAAATGTGAGAAACTATCTTTATTCTATTGTTTTTATAGTACCACGTTTATATGACATTTTTATAGATTTATGTTTTACTTATCTTAATTTTGATATTTTTTATTTTTCTTATCACCTATATAAAATAAATAAAGTAATGATGAATAGGGAATTTGATGGTGGTTTGTAGAAAAAATTAAGAAGCTGTGTGAACAGCAAAAGCTCACTGTGCCTCTAGAGAAATGCTGTCTACTCCAAAATTCCTTGTAGGTCCCAATAGTGTTATACATACCAGGTGCTCAATAAATGTTTATTAAGTGATCAAAATGAATGGGTTTCATGTTTATTTTTCTGTTATAAATTCCAAACATTATAGTAAGATTTTTTCACATGTTGATTCTCAGCACTAATCTTTTAAAAAAAAAATCGCTAAAGGCTCAAGGTGAGACAAAGCTTTCCATAGACCCCAGAACTGTTAGAAATTCTAAAGAAATTCATGCTTAACTGAATGATATTATCTTTATCTATCCATTAATATAGCAAATAAATGCATTTCCCAAGAAAAAACTATGTAAAGTTAGGAAATTAAAGTGAAAGACCTCATTAAATCCATGAACTATTTTTCCTGGTGCTTTTCTGCCAAGACAAGAAGGCCAGGGACAAGCTTTGAAATTCCTGCTATTTGTAGATGTTGACATTATAGAAAAGTGCAGAATCAAGCTCACATATTTTGGCTCTGGAGAATCATTAACTAACACTTCATTTAGTATCAACAGGGGCTTGCCCTAGATAGTGCCTTCACTTTGGTTTTGGATCCTTTCCAGGACCCTATCAACCCTCGTCTTAATTTTCTTCAGAAATCCACTCCACTTGTTTCTAGTGGTTTTCTTGTTCTTAAATGAGAGTCAGTTGATCCCTTTACAGATGTTAGCTGAAATCTCTTAGGGGGTTACATCTCCTAGGCAGTAGTTTAAATAGGTAATTCTTACTGAGCACTTATGTGCTAGTCACAGCTAAATGTTTTACACATATAACCCAACTTAATTTTCAAGAATTTCTATGAGGTAATTGCCACTAGTCCTTTTATTTAATAGATGATGAAACTCATATTAAGAAAAATTTAATAACTTGCCCAGATACTCCTGTCTTTAGGTTCTTCAAGGCACATTGCAGAGGTGGTTCTTTCCATTAACAACTCAACTTAGTTCCAACCTGCATTGGTGAACTTTTATATTTATTGATTCCTTCCTTCCAGCTTTTATTGATTTAAAGCAGATTTTTAAAATCCTGGGTATTGTTATGCAGGGCCTACTTCTCATGACTCCTTTCCACCAATTTTTTCTTACCCAGTCTTATGCTTGCTTCTGTAGGTTAGAAAGACTTAATGACTCCCCATGTCTGAATGGAAAAGAGCATCCTGATATCTGCGTCTTTGAAGTTGGCTTAGAAAAGTGAACCATCAATTAAGTAAGAAGGATGTGGATATAGTTTCCCGTGCCTTCCCCTTCTCTTCTCTCCCCTCCCCTCCCCTTCCCATCTATGTCAGGGAGGAGGTAGATGAAAACAACTTCTTTGTTATAATTAGATAGTGTTTTCTATGTTCAAGCTCATTTCTCATAAGCCCTACTTCAAAGAAGCTCGGTAGCACAATTTTTCATTAACATTATGATCATGGTGTTAAGGTAACATGAAATTTAGTTTAAGTAAAATATCTATTAATTTAATATCACTTCATATCTATTAATGCTCAGGTTAAATAGGGTCAAAGCCAGGATTCTTACTGATATTCTGAGATATATTGACAACAAAAGACAACACATGCTGTTCTACACTGAAGCTTGTTATAGAAATGCTATATAACAACTGATTAATAACTTGGCCAAACACTAAGAATAAATGATGAGGCTTGCCTCAATTTTAATCATATTTTAATATAAGTTAATATTAAAATTCTTTACTTTTCTGTAGCTTTATTATTTAAACAGCTTTTTCATTAGCTTCTGTTATGCTCATATGAAGTGGCCTTCTTTGTAATAAATGTCCAATTATTCAGTACACTTTGGAACTATTATTGCATGAAAAACCACTACAGTATTTGAGTTGTAAAATAATTTTTTAAAAATTTGATTAAAGTGCTTAAATGTCCATATCCCTGACTTATAATTAAGGAACATATGGTAGACAGCAAGAGAATGAGAAGTGCCAGTCAGAAGCCTCCTAGAGTGGGGTGTCTTATATCTTCTATAAGGGCACTCTATGCTCAAGGTCATATCCTCATATTTTGAGGTTCAGAATATTCAACAGAAAACTCTATTAGTAATATAAAATTATCAATTATTTATTGATTGCCTTGCACCAGTTAAAAATAGCTTGGGGATCATATACATCAGAGCAAAGGGATGTGGCAGTAATAATGGATATCCAAAATGCATCATTCTGTACAATGTATTTATCTGGAAAAAGTAGTTATTGTGTTAGCTTGGAACTATATGCACCCAAGAAAATCATGTTCCTAATGCTAATCCATTCCTATGGGTGTAAACCTATTATAAGTAGGACCTTTTGATGAATTAAAGCATGGCCCATGGTGGGTCTTAATTTTCTTACTGGAGTCCTTTATAAGAGAATGAAATGCAGACAAAGAGAGAGAAAGCCATAGAAGCAAGAAGCTGAAAGCAATGAAACCCAGAATAGAAAGAAGAGACCAGCAGATGCAGCCATGTGCCTTAGCAGGTGGCAAAGGAATCAAGGATCTCCAGAAGCCAATCCTTGGAAAGAAAGCATCACCTTGGTGACTTGATTTGGACATTTTTCTTAGCCTCAAAACTGTAAGCTAATAAATTTCCGTTGTCAAGTCAGCCCATTTCATGGTATCTGCTTTCAGCAGCCTAGCAAACTAAAACAGATTTTAGTACCAGAAGAGTATGATGCTGCTATTGCAAATACCAAAAATATGGAAATGGATTTGGAATTGGGTGATGGGCAGAGACTGGAAGAATTGTGATGTGCTTATAAAAGAGGACTTGATTACTTTGAAGAAACTGTTGATACAAATAGAGACACTGATACTTCTGATGAGGACTTAGACAGAAACGATGAATGTGTCATGGCAAACTGGAAGAAAGATGATGCTTGCTTTAAAGAGACAGAGAACTTGGAAAATTTTGAGTTCTGATATCAGATGGAAGGCAGACTTTGAAAATGATGAGATTGGATATTTAGCTGAGGAGATTTCCAAATTAAATGTGAAAAGTGCAGCCTGGTTTTCTTCTTGTTGCTTATAGCAAAATGCAAGAGGGAAAGGATAAGCTGAGAACTGAACTCCTGGTTACAAAGAAACCAGAAATTGATCATTTGGATACTTTTGAGCCTCCAGAAAATGAATCCCCAGAGAATAGTGCTCCATGTGAGGATTTAACTGAACATGGAACCACTCAGCCATTTCAGTGCAAAGTCAGGATTGGAAATGCAGTTTATCTTGAAAGGATTTTGTGGAAGGTTCTTTCATCTGATGGTTTGGAACCTTTTGTACTACATGTAAAACCGACAACGTTTTTTTTTTTTTTGAGAGATCTGTATAAATGGAACCACTGCTAGCTTGGACAGAAAGGGACAGAAAAAGGGCAGATTAAAGGAAAAATGACTTCAAAGGCAGAATCATGGAAGCTGAGGTCTGGACCAAAGACATCTTCTCAGGTCAGGAGAATGGTCTCAGCCATGTGTGTGAAAAGGGAGATTATGTCCCGGCATTTGGAGAGGGAGGGTCTTCTGCCCATTGTTCAGGAAGAGTGTTGCCACCCAAGTTTTCTCATCAGGGGATTGCAAAGTATATACAACTCCCCAATGTTTGACAAGTGGGTAAGACTGGCCACCACTCTGATGCTTGATAAGGGTGGAACCTAGAGCCTGGACACCTTCCCAATGCTTGAGAAGGGTGGAACCTTCAGCCCAGTATTTGGGGGAGAGCAAGATTACTGTGCAAGCACTTGAAAAGGGTGGGGCTGCCACTCCATTAGGCCCAGAGGACAAATCATCATTCTGTAGATGACTCTCAAACTTTGAAATCTAATAGGGTATACATTATAAGGATTTAGAATTGTTTGGGACCCATGATTGCTGTTTTCCTTCCAGTTTCTCCCTTTGGGAATGTCTTATATTGTCTCTTCATTGTATATTGGAAGCAGACAATTTGTCCTCTAAGTTTCACCAGTCCCCAGACTGAGGGGAATTACACCTCAGAACAGACCACACTTACAAGCAATTTTGATGCAACCGTCTACAAAACATTGTTTCTGAAATGGTTTAAGGCTATTGAGATATTGTGATGGAAGGAATGCATTTTGCATATAGAAAGAATTTGTCTTTTTGGGGTCCAGAGCATGGAGTGTGGTGGTTTGTAGCTGTATATATCCCATAAAATCATGTTCTTAAAACCAATCTTTTCCTATGGGTGTAAACCTATTATAAATATGACCTTTTTGATGAGGTTATGTTAGTTAAGGCATGGCCTAGCATAGGTCTTAATCCTTTTACTGGAATCCTTTATAAGAGAATGAAATGCATACAAAGAAGGAGAAAGCTATGGAAGCAAGAAGCTGAAAGCAAGGAAACCTGGCAGAGAAGGGAGAGACCAGCAGATGCCACATGTGCCTTGCCACGTGACAGAGGAGTCCAAGATCATTGGCAGCTAGTCTTTGGGAAGAAAGCATCACCTTGCTAATGCCTTGCTTTGGACATTTTTGTCAGCCTCAAAATTGTAAGCTAATAAATTCCCATTGTTAAGCCAATCCATTTCATGGTATTTACTTTCAGCAGCCTAGGTAACTAATACAGTTATGCTATACATACCTTGGCTACTCAGTCATCATCTTGGATCTAGTGATATAATTATAGTCTCTTTTGAGTCTTTTATTAACTGTAAATTTGGCTATTTTCTCTATTTATTTTCCTTTTTTATCCTTCTATTTCTCCAGTTCTCTCTTGCTTATATGGGATTCTATGTACCTTATATCCTAGATTATGCTGAATAAATTCTAATTTATTTGCTAGTCTCTTTAGCCTCTATGTAAAATGCTGCTCTATTCTCAAATCAGTGAAGCATATCATTTCCCCTCATAGTTAATATTTGTATTTTACATGGTAACTTGGGATTTACTTCACACAAAGATATTGATGTGGGATTTAGGAGACATCTGATTTCCACTCCTAGGTTCTTTCTTAGGATTAGATACATTAGTTGGATGAATTAATCTTACTAGTTTTACTTTCAGTGATGCTATTTCCTAAACTTGTCCTCAAATTCTGGTGGTAGTATCTTATTGAGAGCCTGGAACTACATTTTACTACTACGTTTAATGGCAAGGTAACATCTTGTAAAATAATAAATTAAGCCATATGGGTATAAGCATTAGTTTCTTAATGAAGGGACAAAATTTACCCACTGAAGCATTTCATCTAAAAGTCCTTCAAATTTGTTTGCTTTTCTATAATGAGGGGAGATTTCCCGGTCAAATTTCTTTATTCTCAGTTGCAAATAGAATATAAATGAACTGGGTAATATTCCTACCTCTTGCTCCTTGTGCTTCGAAAGGCTCAGAATCAGGTGTTAGTGATATATTGGTTAGAAACAACTTCTCCATTCTGTCACTTCCTTACTTTGTCCTTCCTTTAGAGACAAGTTTTTCTTTAATTCTAAGAGAAAAGGTCATAATAGTTAGAAAGAGTTCTAAAATTATCTTCAAAGAACATATGGATAGACTTAAATAAACATATCTATCCACAGTTATAAATCATCACAAACTTGAGCCTTTGTATACAATTGGTGAGTAAGTGATTGTCAAGAAAGCCTTTGCTATGAGAACCTTAAAAACCCCTGTTACTAACAATAGGAAAATCAGGAAACTTCATCTCATTGCTGAATGCTTTAGATCCAATTTAGAAAGTTATACCCAGAGAAAAATGGTTGTGGCATAAATATATTGGATACTCTGTTATCATCTTAGACATAAGGATCTAATTATTGTCTCTTTGGAAAATTTATTGAATTTCTACAACTGAAAGTTTTTTTAAAATTTCTCATCTTTGATAATATTTCTGAATTATATTTCATAGTCACATTTTAGCAAATAGTCTCCAAGGTTTGGTTTTTCTGTTATCTTGATCCTCAGAAAGTTTCCCTTTAATGATTTTGAAAATCTAAACTAGATTTACCTGCCACCTTCAATTATCATGTTTGTCTGGGTCATTTTTGAATAGAGAGCACAGTTCATGGAGTGATGCAGGAGCATTATGGTGGACATCTGATTTTGCTGGTATCAATTCCTTCCTCTATCAGAGCCCTTCTTTTTCCTTTCGGGAAATTACCATCCAGTACTATTAGTACCCATAGCTCTTGGTGTGGACATATGACCCACGCCTTGTAAATCAGAGTCCCAAATGATTGGTTCAGAAATGGGCAATAGATTCAAGTTAGACTAATCAAATCCAGCTTGGGAGAATTTGGCTGGAACTATCAGGAAAGACTGCTCTCTTCAGTCAGAATTGCAGGCAGAGAGGATAAGTCTAGATTTTTTCCTTCTATTTAGGAAGATGTATTATCTATTTTTTATGTAACAACATTACTACAAAATTTGTGGCTTAAACAACACAAATTTATTATCTCACCGTTTCTGTGGGTGAGAAGTTTGGGAATGACTTAACTGTGTCCTCTGCTTCAGAGTCTTACAAGGCTGTAATCAAGGTGTTGGCCAGAGCTGCACTCTCATCTGAGGTTCAACTGAGCAGGATCCACCTCCAACCTCATGTGATTGCTAGCAGCATTCAGTTCCTGGTAGAATGCAAGTTTTAGGCCCTCAGTTTCTGTTGGCTGTAGGCTGCTCTCAATTCCTTGCTGTGTGACAAATCACAATAAGTCAGCTTTCTTCTTCAAAGTCAGCAAGGGAGAGTCTCCTATCAAGACAAGTTACAATCTTTTGTCTTGTAATCATCGACCTGTAATCACATATATCCTGTCACATTTGTTGTATTCTATTGATTTCATCTTTCTGACCTCACTGCTAAAAACACAAAGTAGGATAATGGGAAATAGGGAATGGTAGATGTGCCTGGTCACGTTGGCAAGCCCAGTTCCTGAAGTCTTTAAGTGATGAGAAGCCATAAAGGTATTTCTTTGTATTTTAGAAATGACATTGATTGCTGTGTTGAAGAACTATTACAAAGGGGCACCTGGAAGCAATTTTCTCAGAAGGGAGAAGGGAATGGGAACCAGAGTTCAGGTGGCTAGGTTGGTCTTAGAGAGTAAGAAGAACTAATATACTTAGTTCTTCTTGGAGTTTTAGTTTTCTAAACACTGCTGGGAGCAATATACCAGAAATGGGTTGGCTTTTATAATGGAATTTATTAGGTTAAAAGCTTACAGCTCTGAGGCTGTGCAAGTGTCCAAATCAAGGCATCATCAAAAGATGGTGTCTCACCAAATTGTAGCTGTGGGTGGTCAGGCACAAGGCAGCATCTCTAAAGATGCTCTCTCCAAGCTCAGCTGTGGATTATCAGGCACATGTATCAGGACTTCATTCCTTTCAATGGCTGAATAATATTCCATTGTATGTATATACCACACTTTGTTTATCTAGTCATAGGTTGATGGACACTTCTGTAGCTTCCATTTTTTGGCAGTTGTGCATAATGCTGCTATGAACACCTGTGTGCAAATATCTGTCCAAGTTCCTGCTTTCAATTTTCTGGGTATATACCTAGTAGTGGGATTGCCAGGTCATATAGTATTTCCTTACTTAGGTTCCTAAGGAACTAACAAACTGATTTCCACAATGGTGGCACCATTTTACGTTCCTAGCAGCAATAAATGAGTGTTCTTATTTCTCTGAATCCTCTCCAACACTTGCAGTTTTCTGTGTTTTGGTTTTTTTTTTAATAGTTATTCTACTGGGTGTGAAATGATATCTCATTGTGGTTTTGATTTGCATTTTCCTAATGGCTAGTGATGTTGAGCATCTTTCTTCATCATTTGTATATCCTCTCTGGAGAAATGTCTATTCAAGTATTTGCCCATTTTTAAATTGGGATGTTTTTCTTTTTATCTTTGAGTTGTAGGATTTTTATAATATATTCTGGATATTAAAGCCTTATTGGATATGTGTTTCCCAAATATTTTCTCCCATTCAGCAGCGTCTCTTTGCACTTTCATGACAAAGCCCTTTGATGCAAAAAAAAGTTTTCAGTTTTGAGGAGGTCCCATTTATCTATTTTTTTCTTTCATTGCTTGTGCTTTGGGTGTAAAGTCTAAGAAACCATTGCTAACACAAGATCATGAAAAAGCTTCCCTACATTTTCTTCTAGGAATTTTATAGTCCTAGTTCTTATATTTAGGTCTTTTACCTATTTTGCATTTATTTTTGTATATGGTGTGAGATAGGAATCCTCCTTTATTATTTTGCATATGGATATACAATTCTCCCATATGCCAAATCAATGATAAAAATCAATTTGGCAGCCATGATAAAAATCAATTGGTCTTAATGTGATGGTCTTTTCCTGAACTCTCAATTCAATTCCATTGGTCAATATAGCTATACTTGTGCCAATACCATGTGGTTTTGACCACTGTAGCTTTGTAATATGCTTTAAAATCTGGAAATTTTAGTCCTCCAAATGTTCTTTTTTTTCAATATGCTTTTTTTTCTATTCAGGGACCCTTACCCTTTCAAATAAATTTGATAATTGGCTTTTCCATTTCTGCAAAGTAGGTTGTTGGAATTTTGTTTCTGATTGCATTGAATCTGTTAATCATTGTGAGTAGAAATGGCATATTAATGATATTTAGTCTTCCAATCCAAAACACAGAATGTCCTTCCATTTATTTAGGTCTCCTTTGATTTCTTTTAGCAATGTTTTGTAGTTTTCTGAGTACAGGTCCTTTATATCTGTATTAGTCAGCCAAAGGGGTGCTGATGCAAAATACCAGAAATTGGTTGGTCTTTATAAAGGGTATTTATTTGGGGTAGAAGTCCACAGTTACCAGGCCATAAAGCATAAGTTTCTTCCCTCACCAAAGTCCATTACCATGTGTTGGAGCAAGACGGCTGCTGACGTTTGTCAGGATTCAGGCTTCTTGGGTTCCTCTCTTCCCAGGGCTGCGTTTCTATCTAGGCTTAGCGCCTCTGTTTCCTCCACAAGGTCAGCTGTAGACTATGAGGCTCTCTAGGCGTTGCTTCTCTCCACAAGGCAAGCTGTGAACTCTCAGGTGAATGGCCTTCTCTCCTTCCTTACCAGAACTCCAACATCAAAACTGCTTCCTCTGTCCTTTGCCATGCCTTTTATATTTGATTGCCCCACCCACAAAGGGGTGGGGCTCAACACCCTACTGAAGTGGCCCAGTAAATGCCCTAATCATAACTTCATCATGCCCAGATTAATAGACCAGTTTACAAGCATAATCCAATATCTATTTTTGCAATTCATAATTACATCAAATTGCCAAACTGCTACAATATCCTTGGTTAAATTTATTCCTAGATATTTGATTATTTTAGTTGCTATTGTAAATAGAATTTTTTCTTGATTTCCTCTGCAGATTGTTCATTACTAGTGTATAGAAACAATACTGACTTTTGCTTGTTGGTCTTGTACCTTGCCACTTTGCTGAATTCATTTATTAGCTTCAATAACTTTGTTGTAGATTTTTCAGGACTTTCTCTATATATACATCTGACGATAGTGAAAGTTTTATGTCTTCCTTTCCAATTTGGATGTCTTTTATTTCTTTTTCTTCCCTAGCTGCTCTGGCTAGAAATTCTAGTATACTTTTTAGTAGTAGGCATGACAGAATTGTTCCAGACTTTATAGGGAAAGATTTCATTTTTTCACCATTGAGTATCACATTTTTGCATTCAAAGACTATTTTTTCTGACACTAGTATAGCTACCCCTCACCTCTTCTTGTTACTTTTTCCATGAAATATCTTTTTCCAACCTTTCACTTTCAGTCTATTTGCATCCTTGTGTCTAAGGTGAGTCACCTGCAGATAACATAATGGATGGTTCATGTTTTTTATCCATTCTGTCAGCCTTTACCTTTTGATTGGGGAATACAAACAATTAACATTCAATGTTACTACTGTAAAGGCATTACTTATTTCAACCATTTTATCCTTTGGCTTTCATATGTCACATCTTATTTTTGTCTTTTTATCCTTTTGATTACCCTTTCTAATATTCTTTACTT
Organism: Tolypeutes matacus; assembly: GCA_026826555.1. Lineage (NCBI taxonomy): Eukaryota > Metazoa > Chordata > Mammalia > Cingulata > Chlamyphoridae > Tolypeutes > Tolypeutes matacus. The sequence goes on from JAKSZT010054489.1 coordinate 1,167,669, forward strand.
TTTCACTTCCTCCCAGCTCCTCTCTCCTGTATTTTCTTTTATGGCTGTAGTGTTGTGGGAGAAACGAGACTTAGATGATAAGAAAGCCCAAATGGCACTCGGAGAGGCAGAGGAACAAGTTTTATTACACGCAGGTGCAGAGGAGAATTCAGTCTCCAGATTCTGAGCCCTGAGCATCAGCTTTCGTGGAGTTATATAGGCTAGTATATTCTGTTCATTGGCTAGTGGGTTGCTGGGCAGGTGGGTATATTCCTTAAGCAAGCAGGCAGGCAGGGTTTACAAAAGCAAAAAAGGCAAGTTTAGCTTATCTTCCTAAAGCCGAGGACCTTGGGTGGACGAGGAGGAGAGGAGCCAGGGAGCCGTTTAACTTTCTGAAGCTGTGGGTGTCATTTAAGGGGGGGTGGGATCAGGGCTGCAGCGTTTTCTTCACCATTTCCCCCTTTGATGCCCTTATAATCCCCATAGGGCATCATCTGTACTTAGTGGCCTATACTTTCTTAAGGCTAGGATTTTGGTAGTAGTTATGTGAGTTATGGTTGTTTCAATGAACCTGATGAGTGCATTTATTATGCATGGGCTGGAGGT